>JAQFZZ010000083.1:0-35406 GCA_034696405.1 Isotoma caerulea | reverse complement strand
AAGTGAGTGATCGGAGTGATTGGTCCAAATTTTTATAGAGAAAGGGAGTGATTGGTCACTACGTTTGCCCAACTCTGATCCTAAGTAAATTATGAGACTCAACTCAAAATATGTTTAACTTCCTTACATCAATACTTTAAAAAGAATTATTACCGGCTAACAGATATTATGAATTATTGTAAGATTTGTAAAATCATGTGAACAAAAAAATGTAAAAATTGACTAATGTAATTTCTTATCTCAGCCATTAAATGATATTTATATATTTAAAAAAAATAACCGCATTTGTTTAAACTCAGACGTTAACTTTGCATAAAACTTTTTGCCTCATAAAATTTAATTATATCAATATCGGATTTACAAAACTTACAATGAGCTAGGGAAGCTAGCTAGGCTTTATAAAGGCGTAGCTAGCTGTAAAGGCTAGGTAGAACTAGCATCTTCCCTTCCAACTTCTCATTATTAGCTAAAAAAGAGAAAAACATTATTGAAATGAAGTACATAATTTCAATTATTTTATTAAAAAACTTAATCAAACATATAATTAAACGGGTAATACATAAATCAATATCAATGGAAACCAGGGTAAAAAAATTAGGAGAGTAAAAAATGCAAGCAAACAATTCTTTGAAACGGGATTCTGAGAAAATTCAACAGCAATTTTTATATTATTCCACACAAGAGTAAAATAAATTGATTTAAGAATATATATTTATAAAATTCACGAAAACAGTTTTGTTGATTTGCATAAAGGTCAACAAATTTCATTTATGTATGAAATGGTCAATTGCGTTCATTTAATGCATGCAATTTAACATAGAAATAGAATGTCTCAAAATACATGAATAACTGAATTGACATCATTATAACTTTGAACCTAACATAAAATAAGCTTCTGATCTATGCGAGGCATAATCAGTCAGTTACAATTTGAAGACTATCTAGCTGTAAAAGGTCAGCAAGATGAACTTTTATTGCGACACTGGACGATTTAATACATTTGCACTTGGGTTATAAATTGGAGAAATACAACGAAATGATCGGGGTCAAACTCCGAGGTCTTTCTCAATATTAAAATAATCTTTTAAAATAATCTTCAGCTCAATTTTATATTTATATATATGTCCTTGTCTGCAACTCAAGAGTAGAAATGGATTTTATCCCTACATAAATTAATGGCATAGAATATTTTAACCACAGTCATCACAAAAGTTACTTCAAGATTTAAAAACTTAAATCGAACCTAGAATTTCTGTTTTTAAGACAATTGTCACATTTAAAATTTTAAAATGCAGGAATTGCCTGCAAAAGTAATCTCTGTCATCCTACTAATAGGTTTATCGGTATACGGAAATGCTCAATCGTTAAACGGAACTTGTGCTTCTTTGTACAAAGAGAGGAATCTGGATGGTAACCAATTTATTCTGAAGGATGATGCTCAAGTTTTAAACTTTGACGAAGAGCATATCTCCGCAGATGATGTGTGGAATCAAACGTTGTCATTTAAGGTTACAAAAGGATGCCAGATAAATGTCTGCAATGAAACTTACTTTACTGGTCAGTGCAAGCAATTTTCAGAATCCCAGCAAGAATTACCGGTAGATTTACAAAATGTTTTGTCTGCTAGCTGTGCCTGTGAAAAAGTAAGATTTTATAATTTATTTAACTTTTTCTGAGTTGCATATAAATACAGTTATTAATTTAATTTTACAAAAATTTATCTTTGCATAGGAATGCAAATGCTCGGATATAAATATGAGAAGGACAAGTTGTGCTAGGGCGTATTTTAAACCGGGTTGTAATGTCTGCAATCCATCCTACACGGATTTAAAAGGAGAGAAACCATACTTTTCTGACGATTATAATGGCAAAATTTCAGCCGTTAAGGTGCGAGATGGATGCAGTCTTACCATTTATGAGGAAGAAGAGTATGAGGGAAATCCGACTGAGATTAACGACACAGCTGAGGTATTTAAGACAGATTTATCTAGTTTATAATTATTATGTTTTATTGCACTTTTGAAATCAAGAATTTTGAGATCAATTTTGAAATAAATTAATTTTAAGCGGTGGATTGAACACATTGGATCGTATGAATGTGTTTGTAATTCAGAACCATCTAAGCCCAAGCCGAAGCCAGAGAGGCCTTCTAATTGTAAGTTCAATATAAATTATGATTTTAAAAAGTCATGAATATCACTAAACAAAACACATGGTTTATGACCATTGTGGTGTGATAAATTAAATTAATTGCAATGAACGAATATTAAATAAAAACGGTTAGAATTCAGTTATTTCTGGGTTATTTATTCCGCCCACGGGGTCTATTTTCCCTGAACCCGGGGTGAAATTCAAATTTTTTTGTTTCTTTTATGGAATAATTCTATTTGTTTTGTCCGGGTTATTCATTTAATTGAGGGAGTAGTTAAATGGTATCCAATAAAAACAAATTATCATCAGAACATAATTTAAATATTATTTCATTACAAAACGTTTTTGTGCAATTACTTATTACAGATCCAGCTTTACTCGACATGCCTTCAACTATTGAAGAAGTGAGTGCAATGCTGGGTGGAGAGTATGCAGGACACCTTGGGCTATTAGCAGCTAAGAAATCCCTAAGACACAAAAGAAGCTCTAAAAATGTCTACATCTTAACCATTGGGTCAACTGGAGCTGGAAAGTCCAGTGCTGTAAGCGTTAGGAAAAATTATTAAAACTCCTTTTTATAAACTTAAAAATTAAATTTGCTTTCAAAACAAATGTCTTAATTTTTTAGATTAATTTATTATTTGACAACCCGACGGTGACCGCAGTAGGAAATCAATTCTCGACAACAAAAGACATTCACGAGTTTCGAATTCCCGTCCCAATTGACGAACTAGGTATAAGCAATTCTGAACTGCGTGTGATAGACACCCCAGGAATGGGAGATACGAATGGCCTTGGAGACGATGCAAAATTCCTCGCCACCCTGGATGACTATTTGGCAAATCACGAAGAACTCCACAACCGAATTCCAAATGTGGTGCTTATCTTCCACAAATTCAATGACAACCGTTTCTCAGGACCTGCATCGAATTTTGTAAAAATGCTTCGTGGATTCGACTCATTACGGGGAAGACTAACCGATGCAAAATTTTCTAATGTCATTTTCGTCCTGTCACATTTTTGTGCTGAGTTAAAAAGCATCCGAACTCGACCGAATGAAAAACTCGGGCAGTTTAAAGCCGTCATTGAAAATTATAGCCAATTCCCAAAGCCCATAATGATTGTACTAGCTGAGAACAAAGCACCGGAACAAGACCTACCGATGGTTAACGGATATTATAAACTACCTAATGGTGACTTCTACCCCAGAAACCTATTTGACAAAATTCAATTTGCAACTTCAAACGGTGGTGACCCAATCGGTGAAGCAGTTATCACAACCGGGTTCCGAGATTCAGACCAATTCAACATTACATCTAGTACACACAGGCTTGCCAACCCCAACGATAAAAGAATTACAAAATATCTTGATATTTTAACAAAAGCTGTGGTCGAAATCGAAAACACGGAAATATCTCAAATGCTTGCTGCCTCTTATGAAAGTATGAATGCAACCCTGAAGAAAACATACACTTCTGGTGCACTCTATTACCTCCAGAAGGCGCTGAGTGTTCGAAACATCCGAACTAAATCCGAAATTCCAAAAACCACTGTAGAGATTTTAACCCTGGTCTCGTCCCTGAAACAAAATGAAGCAATAACTTACCTGTTGGAAAATGCCCTTAATATAAAACCTCCAATGTTTCCCCAGAATGTTGTAACGGGATACAGCTACAATGTTTTCAAAGACGCGCCACTTTCAAAATCGCCTTATAAACTAGGTGAAGTCATAAACTCAGACATTGGATACCTCTTCCCATCGGCTATGACATGCAACGTCGGCAATCAAGTTAAAGACATTTTCGAAATTAAAGATACCAAAGCTGAATATCTGAAACAAAGATTGGTCAATCTTGGAATTAAGGGACATTTGTCCGAGGAAAAATTCACTGGAGGTGTAAAACCCGGTTTTAACATAAAAACGGAATCTTCCCTACCAGATTCTTGCAAAGTTACAGCAGTAAGAGAATTCAGGACTTTTTCATTAACATTGAATGACAAACCGGTTCTAACTCCTGAATTCACCGAGGTTATTAAAAATCTTCCTGCTTTCAACGAATCCGATTTGGAAAATGTGAACACTTGGAAATCTTTTTTTGACGATTATGGAACCCACGTAGTGAAACATGTCCATGGGGGCGGAGCTATTGAAATTGAACTCACAAGTAATAAAGCTTGTGATAAAAACATTTCCCAAACGCTTATTGGCCTTGTCCAATTTGCCGAAGACTTGACAGCTTTAACAAACGATTCTAAAGACGCACTTGCTGGAGGTAATATTCGCCACCATTTGACATTCAAAGGCGGAAACCAAGCGTATCACACCTCAGATTTAACAACAATGACACTAGACGCTTCTTTCAATCTTATGCAAAACTGGAAGGAGTCTCTTAGCTTAAACCCCACAATTTTAAACATAGAGATGCAACTTCTTCCAATGAGTGAAGTTGTGAAGAAAACTGGTCAAAATATTTCTTCAGAAATTCAACGTGCCACAGGCCTTCTTTTTAACTCTTCCTTGGCTTACATTCCCCCCCGTAAAGCCAGGGACAACCTCCCTCCTGACGCTCGAGAAGATACTAAACTACCTGTGGGGTTCAATTCAGCGTTAACAACGATGTTAGAAGCTTTAGTCAATCAAACCCGAGCTTCGGAGGAAAGATTTCAAAAACTAATTGACAAAATGAGGGAAGATCAAAAAGAGTCTGAGAAACGAAGGGACGAAGCGCATGCAAAACATCTGGCTTATTTAGACGCTCAGGAAAAGACTCGTCAAGCGAATATGATATTAGAGAAAGCAGAGCGGGACAAGAGGGAAAAAGAGCGGGAACAGAAAGCAAAGGAATATCAGGCGCAAAGGGAACAGGACGCATTGAACCAGAAAGAATTAGAAGAAAAATGGAGAAGAGAAAAAGCTAGTCTTGAAGAAGCGATTCGAAATGCAAGAACAACAACTCCTCGACCATACACTCCAACGAAGAAACCTACTTGCCTTAAGTTTGGAACACTTATAATGTTAGCCAACGGAACTGAAAAACCTGTCCAAGACCTTCAAGTCGGAGAACTTGTGATGGACCATGAGTTAAATCCTGCGACCGTTTTGGGAGTTTCGAACGAGTTCTTAATGGATCAAACGTTCTTTGGATTTGATAATGAATCATTATTTTTTACAGCCACTCATATCTTCGCGGGTCCTCTTAAAGACGCTAATGGCTTGCAGTTTTATTCTGCGGATAAAGACTGGCTGATACGTATGAATCCTCTGATGGAGTACATAGGTGTAAAGGATATGGGAAAGGATAATTTCAGTATGTACCAATTCGACAACGTTAGCCGTAAAGTAGCCTCTAAATCTGTGAAAGTCTATAGAGACCATAGGGTTTACCCAATGGATACATTAGTGTATTACATAAGGGTTGATAGTCCAGCTGGAACTTATTTTGCTAATGGGTACGTTTCCAGACATGAAGTTCCACCTGTGGAATATTGGCCAAACACTATGGCCATATTATTTTCCTTGCAGTCTAATCCAGATTTCAAATATTTTGAAAAGGTTCCTTACACCTTGACAACTGTCCCGGCTATTTATGAAATCGTATCAGATATAAGATTGAAAATTGAAGATAGGTTAAATTCACTGAATGCAAAAGATTTAATTGTAGAAAGCTCGAAAATTGAATTTGATGTTAAGAGTGCGGAGCTAGTGCTACATAGTATGTATAAGTATTCGTCTTTTTCTATTTTCGGTATGGGTCTTTATAACGAAGTTGCTCCACTTATGTCAAAGTACTTGGATAACTGTAACGTAAACAGGTGTATACCTGATCAATATTTAGGTAGCTTGCAAACGCTACTAAGGGAAGAAATATCAAAAGAAATTAATAAGGGCATCAAATCGCGAATCATACCACTTGTAGTCGTATAAGTGTAACATGACGGTAATAAATTACCAACATCGGAAAACTAATTTGTTTAAAAGTTTGTCTTAGGTATTGAATGTATAAACCGATATTTGATTTGAATTTTATTCACACAAAACCTGCATGTTAATCCGCATTAAAAGTTAAATTAACAACGAGTAATGAATAATTAAAATAACAAGTTTGTAAGTTCATATTAACAATATTTTTGATTTTTAACAGTGATTGATTTTCAAGACAAATAAAATTGGATTGACAAATAATATTCATTTCTATATTCATAAGCTTTTTTATTTACTGAAATAATGAACTTAAAACTCTGACTCTGTAATTTAATAAGATATAAACTACGGAAATAAACAAAAACCTCTAATTATTATTACACACTGAATTTTTAATAGCTAATGCTGCACAGTAAATCAATCATAGGAGGCTTTATTAATTTTAGGTAATAAACTACTACACTGTGTAAAGGTTAAATTCATTCATTGGATTTTGGTTTTCGGTTAACCCTGAAGGAGCGTCTCACTCAAGCGCATACCTGGAAATCAATACCATATAAGGCAATAGACTATCCCCAATCTAACTATCGTTCAAATAGCGAAACTTTAAAAAGATTTTAAGAGCTGTAAAATTGCTTACAGTTTGTTTTAATGGTAAAATAAACCATTCATGTACGGGTGCAACCAAGTAGCAAAAGCAAAACGTTTAACTGTATTTCAATTTTCAATAGAACATTTTGAAACAATAGAACATTTCAAAACAAAATTTCGAATTTTTGTCACAAATCATTTCGACTAACTTTTCAATGCCAATATATGTACAATTTAAAAATTTGACGTTTGACCTCGTTGAGTGACCTTTATGGTTGATTAAGACCATTAGTATGCAATCTCATTTTGATCTACTCGTGAACACCTATCCAAATATATAAAACTTGAAATTTTACCTTTGACCTCAATTTGTGACTTTAAAGGTCACCCCACAGTATAAGTGTCCTGTCTCATCCACTCAAGACCTATCCAAACACATAAAATTTGAAATTTACCTTTTTTGACCTTTGACCTCAAATTGTGAGATCCCTGACCCCGTAGGACGAAAATAATTGTTACAGATGCGAGTCTGACGTTTCGTAGATATAAAATCGTATATCACATGATTTTTTTGTAATCTGCGCTTTGAAGGTCTCATAATTCATTTGTTATGGATGCTGCAAATAACTTTTCATCAAATCTGACTAATCTTACAAAACAAATGTCTTCGTCAATTATGATATTTATATAGCACGTTATGCAACTATAAATTTTCACTGATATAACAGTTATTAAAATATACGTAGTTTTCAAGAACAATATGATGCCTTCACTCAAAGAAGTTTTCGTCACAATTTTCGAATACTACTATTTTGTTTCATTTTTTGTTTCACCAAAAATATAAGTTAGCCGACACAAGTTAGCCTTTCTAGTCGGAATGATAATTATATTTCATTGAATTTTTTCAACAAAATGAAATGTTATAACATGGTAATAAAATGTCGGACGATGTTTTCAATTCTTGCAAATATGTTTATTCGCCAAAATGGGTAACTACTGACTAATGAGCAATTGAAGAATGCGAATACTTGGAATTAAGTGAAATACCAATGTCAAAGTTCAACTCCATTTGATCAACTATCTAGAGACTGATAAGAACAGCTTATGGATTTTGTATGCGGATATACCATTAATCCACTTTTTGAGAACTCAACATTATCCACACTCCTTCCTCATGACTATTATAAACCAAAACTATTTAATGTTCAGCCTAGGTTGAATCGTGTTAAACTCAATCCTATATTTCGAAATACCAAAAAACTAAAAAAGGTTAAGAATAAGTTTGTTGAAGAGCTGGAAGTTGGAGCTTGTTAGTCGTTTATTGTTTCAAATTACCCGTTAACTTCATCATGTATCAACAAATATTAATTTATTTTGCAGTGGTAAGTATGTATACAATCAATTAAATTAAACATTTTTCAGAGCTATTTAATCACATCATTTAATTTAAAAATAAATTATGAAATCTGAAAAGATTTATTTTTTTAAACATAATTACAGATTTTAGCGACCACAGGTGCTACAAAATCGTCTACTGACCAAGAATTGGACAATTGTCAAGCAGAACTGAAGGAATTAATGTTTTCTCATCAAAAAAGCATGAACTCCTCAACTGAAACATTTGTTCAAGTTCAAAAAGAAATTGAGAATTTGGCTGCAAAATTCCTTAAAGACGCACGAGACCAAGAAAAAATGCTTGATGAAATAAGAGCGGAAAATTTGAAATTGGAACGAGAAATCTCAACAAAAAAGGATATTTTGAATAAAGTTGTTGATTGTAAAGTCTCTTCTTATACAATTAGGAATTGTAAAGATTTTTGTAACTTTCCTTATTCTTATGACTCGTGCAAATCCGATAATACTAAACTTACCTTCCTAAAAAGCTTAGAGCGTAGAGTGGGGAAATGTATCCATTACTCGTATATCGGCTCAGATGGACAAAAGTGTTCACAAATTTATGTTCTCTCTAATTGATCAAGAATTAAGAAATAAAAAAGCATTCACGAAATATTACATCAAATATTCGATTTACTGGGTTTTTGTTACTAAAATTGCGTTGCTGATTAAACTGATATTATTTGTTCAATAGCAATTATTCATGTATTCATTTATAGCATGACATGTCAAACTTTTTATGTCATTAAAATAATCCCATGTTAACAGAAACAGGCATATTATACAGCCCCAAAATGCATATTAAGACCAGAAAGTAATGGTCATTGATACATGAATGACGCGCTTTACATATTTACTGCATGGCTTAAAATTGTTTTTTTTGCAATCCATAATGACCCAATTGCAAAATTTGCACGCCAAGCATCCGATTCGTCGTATGGTTTTCAAAAAATCCCACCAACGTCATTAAACATTCCTAGGTTAATATAATACTGCACGGTTTTCTACTAAACACATTTTAAAAATTGGTTACATCACTTTCATTCCAAACTTTTAGATTCAAAAATTTCAAAAAAGCAACAAAATTCCTCCGTCATAACTAACATAAGATGTCCTCATCCTAAAACTCAACTGAGAAAAAACTACAGGAAGATTCAGATAAGTTCCATTAAAATTCCATTTAATTTTAGCAATATTACACCAACTCGTTTTGCTATTATTAAAGTTTGGAAGAATCAGAGTTTTGTATTTGACGCTTTTTGTATTTTTCCCATCACAGTGGGACGAACTGTGATAAATGTGAAAATTGTGATCAATGAGAAACACTGTGTTAATTAATTGGAAAGTGCTGTGAAAACCTATGTATTTGAGTTATTTTTATTCAAAATTACAATCGTGATAAATTATATGGTCACTGAAAGAATTAGAGAATTCTATTTTATATTTGAAATTTAAAAAA
This sequence comes from Isotoma caerulea, assembly GCA_034696405.1. Classification (NCBI taxonomy): domain Eukaryota; kingdom Metazoa; phylum Arthropoda; class Collembola; order Entomobryomorpha; family Isotomidae; genus Isotoma; species Isotoma caerulea. The sequence continues at coordinate 25,888 of JAQFZZ010000083.1, read as the reverse complement.
GCATAAAATCTCATTTTCAAAAATCATCATTTCATCATTTTTGAAAATCTCATTTTCAAAAATGATGTTTTTCTATAAAATTACCAAATGTTATATTTAGAATTTAATCAAAACTGTAAATTGCTATACTTTATGCATAGAATTACAGTTTGAAGTAACAGTAGCGTCTGTAGAAACCTAAATATAGTTGTTTAACAAAAAAACCAAATATCGCAGTTCATCAGACTTTCACTCAAGTGGTATAAACCAGTTTAACCCACCCATTCATCCCACTGTGAATATCACATCTGAAACCCTGAGAAGAATCATAATTTTTGCCTTTACTTAAAGTCAGTATTTCATTGAATTGATCATTGCATACGATGTAAAATATTGAAATTATTAAATGAATTACTAGATAACCTTTAACCTTCAGTTTTCGATGCCAGCTCTTCATTTCAATGAGCATTTACTTGAATTACTTGAATGCAAATTAATAATCGTAGGTTTTAATAATAAAACGTATTTTGCTTGTAGTCAATCTCATCAATTTGGGTCTCTTCCAACTTCCACATGAGATTTTTTGTGAGCAGAAAAATGTCTCGATGTGCCCCCATTTTAATATTAATAATCTCACAATTAGGCGAAACACTTGGGACGTATCCCAATTTGTGTGCAACTCTTTATACTTCAGATAATTATATTGGAACGAACGCAACAATTCTCGATGGTTCACAGTTTACTGATTTAAGCGAAGAATATTTTACGGATTCAATTTCCTCATGGAATACAACGGGGTCTTTTAGTGTCCAAAGCGGTTGTCGATTTACAGGTTGTACTGACAGATACCTTAAAGGCTGCCAGGAATATATTACGGATCAAGTTTCAGCAGCCCCTCTTCTTTCTGCAAAATGCACCTGTCAAAATGTAAGTTTAAACCGTGACTAATGCATTTGTTGCAGGAAATATTCAAAATACATCATTATCGAATACTTAGGCAGTTTTAAAAATATTTCTCTTTGCTAAAAATGACAATAACTTCTTTACCTTTTGAAATACATAGTTTTTAAAAATAGTCCTATTCTTTATTTTTTTTAAATCGCAAGGGAAGTCATAAAGTTTATTAAGTAGCGGAACGCTGCTTTATGAAAAGCGTCGGTCCTTCCGTCTGTCTGTCTCAAATTTATCTTAGGAATATTGACTTCCGGTTTTTGGTGTTAAATTTAGTATTTTCCAGGATCTTTGGTATTAAAATGCAGCGCCCTGGTCATGGTCGCGCTTATGTCCACCCCGGGGCGAACAATTTATAAAAATTATGTGATACATGATTTTATATCTAACATTTGTCGCAAATTCAATGGGTTTAGCCGTTTGTGTGCTAGCAGGGCAGGAAGGTAACGAAATCATTTCAGAAAAGTCAAATTTCAAGTTTTATATGGTTCGATAGCTCATAAAGAATAGATGATGTAGGACCCTTATACTATGCGATGACCTTTTGAGACCTCTAAGGTCACGAAGGTCAAAAACGGTCAAAGTTCAAGGTATTTTTCGATAGGTTTTTAGTAATAAATCAAAATTGAATGTTTTAAAGTTTTAAAATTAAATCATTAGTGTTCAATTGCTTTGAAATGTTGTACTGAAATGCAACAAAAGTTTGGAGCGTATTAGTTGCGCAACTTGGTTATACCCGTTTGAAATGATTTTTAAGTAGCGAAAGCTCTCTCCATCGTCAGATTATCGCGCGTGGTTTGTTCCGCTCGATTCCTCTTGTTGAAAAGACTTTTTCTATTGAAAATCAGTGCGCTGCGCAATGTCATACCGGTCGAAAAATGAAGTCATAAGTCAAAAAAGGTCATTTTTAACATTTTTTATCTATCGATAGCTCTGGAGAAGTAAATTAAAATACGAAATGATACTCATGATCAATAATGATCCTCAAGGTCATTTGAGAGCAGGTCAAAGGTAAAAAACCGGAAAATAAAATTTGGTATATCTAGGTAGTTATTTAGTGTAGATCAAAAATAATGCATGACACTTTGATGTTTGATAGCCTCTAAGATCAAAAGGTCAATTTATAAAATTTTAGAAATGCCTTTTGCTTTCGCTACTTTTTTAAATTCCGTTTGATAATGTTTATTTAAATTGTGTATAGGATTGCAAGTGTTCAGACATTCGAATGAAGAGACTCAGCTGTGCTTACGGATTTGTCGATCAATATGGATGCAATTTGTGCAGTCCAAATTATTTAGAAATGTCGGGCGCGAGACCTGACTTTCCTAACACTGTAGAAAATGTGACGGCCATTTTGATCCAAAGTGGTTGTTCCCTTACAACATATACAATGGAGGACTATGAAGGCACCTCAACCCTCTTGCAAGGTTATTCCATTATCCAGGTGAGCGTTCACTTTTACTTTTAAACATTTTTCAAGCTATTTTATTTAAATTATTAATCTTCAATTTCAAATACATTCAGAATGTTACCACATCTATTGGATCTTACGAATGTCTTTGTAATGCCACGGATTCAATTCCATTAGCACAACTTGCAAATAGTAAGATTTTATTTCAAATAAATTCGATAAAGCGTTATGAGTGATTTGTGAATATGTTCCATTGCAGATTCGCAGTTAATCAATGTACCCAACCATATTGATGATATCTTGTCGTTGATACACCTTAACCAAAATAACACTGGGTTAATAGCTGCATTGGAGTCTGTGAAAAATAGACGAAGCTCGCACAACGCTTATATCCTTGTTTTGGGCTCTACAGGGTCAGGAAAGTCTAGCGCGGTTAGTTAATTAGTATTTATAGACAGTTATATTATAGTTTAAAGGAATAAATTTTTGCACCACGATACAATGAAAAACCAAAGAAAATAATATAGAAGCACCCCGAGAGTGGAAACTGTAAAACCGAGAGTAATTATAACCACGCGTCACCTCCTCGTAACCAAATAATCACCCCGAGACTTAAATAAATTTCCCGGAAAAAGTCATTCTTTCCCCGACATATAATCTTAATACATTTTGTAGAAGGAACTAAGGCAGACCTGCGAAACCACTATAGCTTTGATTTTAGACTAATGTATTGTATTGTTAATTTCTTATGAATTGATTAATTAATTGATATTTTTACTTAATTGATTAAGAAATGTTTTTTTTAAATTTTATGTCGTCACCATTTTCGTGGAAAAATTATAAAAAACCCGGGGTGATTATTCCGTAATTTATGGTTTTTACTCTCGGGGTGTTTCTAAATTATTTTCTCGGTGTAATTAAATTTATCCCTATTTTAAATTCTAGTTTTTAACTTAATTAAAATTAATTAATTTATTTTCTTTTTTGTTGAAACAACAGATTAATCTTCTTCTCAACAACCCCAATATAACAACTGAAGGGGACACTTCCTCGACTACTTCGGACATCCACGAGTTCCGGGTTCCAATCCCATTGGACGACTTACAAATTGAAAACTCCGAACTCAGAGTGATAGACACTCCGGGCTTAGGAGATACTCGTGGCCTTAATTACGACGCAAGATTCCTGGCCACCCTGGACCAATACTTGAACACTCATGAAGACTTAAATTCGCAAATTCCAAACGCAGTCCTAATATTTCACAATTTCAATGATAACCGATTCTCCGGAAACCATTCAAATTTTGTTAAAATGCTCCGAGGTTTACAATCTTTCCGTAATCAAATCACTGACGAAAACTACTCAAATATAATTTTCGTCCTGACTCATTTTAATTCAGCTAGTAAAGAGACCCTGAAAAATCCAAAAACAAATATTCAAGCTTTTAGAACGGTCATTGAAGAATTTAGCCTTTTTCCAAAGCCCATTTCAATTGTTATTGCTGAAAACGTCGGGATTGAAAATGACTTATTGAGCACCAATGGATCATTTAAATTACCAAATGGAGATCTTTACCCGGCAAATATAATTCAAAAAATTATTCAAGCTACATCGCAAGGTCAGGATCTCATTGGTAAAGCTATATTTAAAAAAGCCTTTATACACCCGGGGACTTTATTATACGAAAAGTATAATTTCAGTTGTAACACTTTTTCAATAATTGAACAAAGAAACAATTTCGATGCCAAGTATTCAAAATACTTTAATGTGTTAAGCGCCGCGTTGCTAGAACTAGAAAGCACAGAAGTGTCACAACACCTGGAAACAGCGTTTGGAAGCATGAATGAAAGTTTAAAACAGACATTCCCACACTCAAAAGTGTACCTACAGAAGTCAATGAAAATTCGCAATATTCTCAACCTGAAAGATATACCGAAAACTAATTTAGAAATTGTAGAGCTTTTCTCAAGCCTACGATTAAATGATGGTGTTATTTATCTATTAAGTAATGGGTTGTCTCTAAATGCTCCAAAATTTAGTGGTGAATTATTCATTGGGAAATCGTACAGCGCTATAAACGACGCTGTAACCCCAACCTCAACACAACTTGTAAAACAAGGTGTACTAATACCCACTGACACTGGTTACAAATTCCCATCTACTATGTCAACTGTGACGAATCGAGTTATACAGGTTAAAGATTTCTTTAGAGTCTTTAAAAATAAAGAAGAATATGTTAATTACTGTAGAGTAGAATTAGCATTACCTAATGAAATATCTGTCCAAAATTTTGGTGGAAAAATCCTTCCTGGGTATAATGTAGTGGGTAATTTTACCACCAGTGGCGCTGATGTCACTCTTACAGCTGTAAGAGAATTTCGCACTGTTCAAATTATTCTCAACGAAGAATACAATTTATCTCCGGAATTTTCCCAAGCTTGTAAGAATCTTAAAAACTTTAATCAAAGTGATTATGAAAATGTACAAGATTGGACATTATTTTTACAAACTTATGGAACCGATATGGTGCACTCTGTTTATGGCGGCGGATCAATTGAAATCGAGGCTGTGGTGAAACGTTCACACGTTGAAGAAGCCACTCGATCAATTTTTGATTTGATAAATATTGCAGATATTTCAGGCACACAACGGTTTAATCTTTCTAACGTGATAAATCACAGTTTAAAATTTAAAGGGGGTGACCCAAATTTTCACACTCCTAATTTAGGAATGCTCTCTATTAAAGATGCATTTAGCTTGTTAAGCAATTGGAAAAAATCATTGCATTTAAGACCTGTAATTCTGACGTCAAATTTAAAGCTCATACCAATAAGCCAAGTAGCGATTAAAATAGGTCAGAATGTTTCTTCTGAAATACATAAAGTTACATCTCGGTTTCTTAATTCAACTCTGAAGTACAAACCCTCAGAATGGCTTTTAAATGCTATTAAAGAATGTGCGAATGATAAAATAAAAGCGAATGCAAATGTCGACAATCATTCAGCAACAATTGCTAAAGAAATTGAAGCGAAACGGACTAAAGTCAATGAGCTAAAGGCTGACATCGATTTTCAAAACCATAAGTTTCTATTGGAATCAGGGAAACTAGAGGAGGAAACAGCTCGGTTGAAACTCACGTTAAAGTCTAAAAACGAGTTGGTTGATAAGAGACAGCGGTGTATAACTTATCCATCCTAATTGAATTTCAAAGGTAATATTACTGTCAGATCTATGATATGTATTCTAACTCGTTTGAGTTTATTATATGTATTGATTATTGTAAATTACTTACAAATTTGTTAACATTAGTTATTTACTTTAATTGAAAAAGTTAAACAATATTTCACTTTTTTGTATAACAAATTCATGTAAGAATTGAATTAAAAATTTTATTGTATGAAAACTGGAAACACTGTTAACCAGCTCAACCATACAGTAATTAAAAGGAACACATTTTCATCATAAACGACCGGTTTCTTTATTTCTTCGTCAGGCTAAATATGTGAAAATGATAAAGTTTTACAATTAGATTTTTCCAATTACAAATTGGGAATTTATTATTTAAAAAATAAGTTTTCTTTAAGCTACTTAAAACAAAAATTTTAGCTTTTGGTGACGACGAGTCCTTGTACAAGTGTTCAATAGAAGTATTAATTTAGGACTAAATTGATTTTATTTTCATTGTACGAGGTTCATTTTATTTACACATTTGAAGTAAAGAATTTATTTTTCTATAAGCTACAATAATTTCTAGATTATCTATAGTATTTTTATAATTGGAGTCTAGACCTTTTATTTAGCTTCTTCTTTGATATGTTGGACACAAATTGTATTCATTTGGAGTACATTTTTGAATATGGGCATGACTATGTATCCTTTATTATGAGGCATTGAAGTATTAATTTCTGAAAGTTTTTCGATAAATTTTTATTTAATACTTTATTTTTATAAATCCAGCTCAGCCAACTCGAATTTTAAAAATCAAGTAAATAATAATTAGCTCAACATAAGATCGCAGTAACAAATGTTTCAAATTTATTTTACCCTATGTTAAATAAAATGAAACATTTGCTAAGGTTAAGGTTAAGCCATTAATTTAATCCACCGTAAAAGTTAGAACCCCCCCGAAATACAGCTCCACCCTTTATCACTGCATTTTGGAATAATTATCGCCCGGAATGGAAGCCCGCCCCTTAAATGTCAGTATTAAGACAATTTTAAGCATAAATTCAAAAGAAACTTAAATGTTTTGCAAAATAAATATAACTACAAAAAATAACTGGGAGAAATCTTCAAACGATTTGCAGTTTTTTATCAAAAAAAACTTGAGCTCATTCATTTGCTAGTCCTTTTTAGATTTAATTTAATTTAAAAGAATAAATCACATCCAAGTTCACAGTTAAAATGTCAAGGAATCTTCTGAGTCAGTAAATTTTAACTTGGAAATGTATACCGTTTTAATAAATAGTATGTTGCATACTGCAAACTTACTTCAAACCAAATGTTTAAAGGTCAGTTCTATTTCTATCTTGCGATAATTAAAAAAGATGTGCATTCCATTCATTCAATAGTTTCTACATACCACTCGACTCGTAGCATCGTTTATCTTGAACTCTGAACTACTTTATGAAAGTATTAAACCGATTTTGCAGTCAATTCAATTTTGTTATTTACAAAAGATACAAGCGTATCTTTTATACCTGCATATTGTTTGAAAGATTGCCAGTTTTTTAGCATTTATTTTAAGTTATTGTTTCAAAATAAATGACTTCTTCCATTTAAAAAAATTTCATAAGATTGTAATATTTTTTTAGATTTTTCTATCCTCTTATTAATTGAATATTATAAGGTACAACGGATTAAGAGGATTTCATTTTTGATTTTTTATTATCTTGCCAAGATTTCTGCGAAATTATATCACAGAATTCAATCAGGGGTTAATTAAATATTTTAAATAATGAATTCATATAGTATTTAAGATTTAAGTTGAGAGTAATTTTACATTTTAAATGATACAGTTGTTAAAGGATATTTAGTAATGGAGTAAAGACCGGTGACCAAAATGAGTTGAGCTGCACTCTTTCATCAAGGTTCATGGCATTAGGAAAAGCTTCAATGCATAGACTTTCAATTACCTTCCGGCACCTTTTACCTGCGCTTCTCTCTCTCACCTGCTGCAATACTTTCATCGAGCCAGTTTTTACTCAAGTTTTCATTGTTGGACCTTGACACTTGACACACATCTCAAAACCTGACATTCCGCCGGTCGACAAATTCCCATTTTAAATTTTTCCTAATGTTTAAAATCAAAAGTGACTTTAATTGCAATTTTACTTTGTTTTGTTAAACTGGTATTAGAAATCAAGCAAAAATGTAAAATTTGTTAACTCACTAAACTTTGTTTTGTGCGAATAGTCTGAAATCAAATGAGTATGCCATATGCATTTGCCGCGTATGATTTAACTATTGAATGGATTCCTTTGTCTGTCACCAAGATTAAAGATTATTTATGCTTTTCATTATCGCGTAAATGGTTAAGCGAAAGCTAATTTATAAAAATGGTCTGTCTGTTTATCAGCTTGTCTGTCCGTGGCCAATGTATCTCAATAACGAATTGACGTATTGACGAATCTAATGACGAATTATATATTTAAGTTAGTTACACATCGAGTTATTTCAAGTTTTGCAAAGCAAATTGTCCCCATGTTAAATCCCCAATGGAACATCTTTTATCACCACGCGGTATTATTAAGTGTAGGACAAGAAAGAGTTTCCTACTAATCACACATGACTTGGATAAACGAGAATAGTTTCATTCATGATAATTTTATTCATTGATTGGATTTAAGAATTTAGGCTTCCTTTAAGAGATTGACGAACGACATTAAAGTTGTTTGAGGTTGGAAAGAGTGATCATATTAAGTATACAATTTTAAAATGAATTGTTTAGAAAGTTTATAAGCAATAATTTTACAATAACCTCCTGCCAATATGGCACGTCTTTTATGCAAATGTAGGCTTCAAATAATCAATGAGTAACGATTTTAGAAAAGATAAAGGAGGAATTGTTCTTGATATAATTTGAATGCCAAATGATACCGATATTAAAGTTAATCATTAATTCCCATAAAATATTTTTTGATAAGTCTCTAAAAGTGTTTTTAATTTGAGCTGCAGAAAATGAAATACAAAGTAATGAGAAGACAAATTTGTATATATTATTAAACCGATACGTACAAAAATATATTATGCACTCCACAATTTAAAATCTACGTACAAATTTATATTTTAGAAATAATGAACACTTCAACACTATCAATGTGTTGGTGAACCGAGCATATTTTAAAATTATATGTTTAATTGCTCAAATCAGGGTTTAAAGTGGAAAAATCCACCTGGACAAATCCTGTGGGCAAATCTGGATTTTTCCGGATTTTTCCACCTCTTGTCCAGTGGACAAATCTGGACAGGTGGACAAATCTCTAAAAATAGGCAATTTATGAAATGAAAAGTTCACTAATTTACGAATGGAGTTGATGACTTTATAAAGCAAGCCCACTCACGTTTAATGTACTTCGTAAATAGTAAGTAAATGTGTGTTTTCTTGCCCAATTTAGTGATTTTCGCTATTTTCCTCCTATAAAAATTATTGTCTACTTCGTCCAGAATTGTCAAGAATTGTCCAGATTTGGACAGATTTGTCCACCAAAAGATTTGGACTGGACAATTTAAAACCCTGGCTCAAATCTTTAACCTCAAACACAAAATCATGATAGTTGTAATATTTTGAAAAAGGTTTATAAACGATATCCTTGTAGATTTATTTGAAGTCAAAATCAACATTCTAGATTATTCTTTAGGAGCCAATAATAAGCTTCGTCAACCTCCACCTTATAAGTTGGATAATCAACTAGTGCGATACCTATTTTTTCAAGGACCAAACTAGGTTTCAAAACGATGAGCCCCTCGTCACAGTTAAAATGAAGCCCTCCAATGACCTTGCTGTTACCCCGTGTTGAGGACTGATTGGGGCAGGATTTTACATCACCCATGTCGAATTGACCAACATGGGCAGACTGCACATAGTGAGTTCCATAAGTTCCAAAGAACTGCTTCCAAACACGCTTTACCGCGCAGTCCGAGTGTGAGAATGGTGGCAAATCTCCAAAGTGTTTCAAAAATTCACTAGACAAAGCTGCAGATGATCTTATTTCTAATTTTGAAATTCTCATTTCGTGCAGGGATCTACTTTCTATAAGAGAGTTGTGATCTTGGATAGAAACCCAACCGGGTATTTCATCTGTAAATCCCTTTGGTATTGCTTCTATACCATAAAAATTTCCTGACCTGAGAATTCGATCGAATATGTATTCCGAGAGTGAATTAAAAGAACTGTTCTGTGATATAATATACAAATTGTCCAATTTAACTATATTTACACCTGACTTCATCTTCAAAGCAGTCCGAGCAAAACATTTCTCAAACTGAGGTAGCAGTTGACTCCAACTATTACAACGATTACCAAACAACGGAACGCAAAATAAACCGTTGGGGTCTGAAACGGGGACAAAATTGCTCATTCCTTGAGTGACGAAATTCCCCAAGTCAAATGGACTTGTAGAAAGAACAGTGCCATTCAACAAGTTAAACCCTTGACCAACTGTGTTTTCCTTGTAGTCTTCTGGTTTAAATGGACATATTGCTTTTTGGAATACGTGTGCTTCATTTAATTCTGTAAAAGGTCCCTCCGTACTTGCTGATGCTGAAACATCAGGTAATTTCGTGGACAGAGCGTTCTCTGATAAATTATTTCTAATAGGTTTTTCTTTAAGTTGATAATTTAACTTCCCAGTCAACAGAATTTCTACACATTTTTCCACTTCCTCTCCAGCAGTTGAGTTGGCCAATTTAACAAATCTGCTGATAGGAATGAGCTCAAACTTATGTTGGAGCATTATTGGTTCATACTTCAAGCTATTTTTCCACATTCTCAGAAAGATCTCTTTCAATGGTTGTGGTAAACTATTCATTCCGTTTAAAGGAATATCAGTGAATCCACCATCAAATTTATAAGTTGGTACGTCTCCAGAATCAAAATAATTAAAGTTAACAATCCTTTCCAGAGTTTCATAAATTTTTTCATCAGAGTTTGAATCATTGGTTAAATATTGGCGCCTTAATGACCCTTCAATTCTGCCTCCAGCATACCCCAAGGACACTACGTGTGTTCCATACTTGTTAAAAAACTCTTGCCATTCTGCGACAGAATCACGAACACTTGTGTCACATACTCCCAATTCATTTACTTTAGTTTTGAAATCGTCATTTAACTCGATGCCATCGTCCACATCCAGTTCACATTTGATTGTCCTTACTTCCTTAACAGTAGATAATGAAAACAGCGAGTCTTGTTCCAGCGGCTTGACTGCAAATCCCGTTTTCACATTTCCTTTAAAATTTGTTATCGTTTGATTCCCGTCGAGACCTAAAAGTCTCAATCTGGTTTCCACATATTTAGCCAACGTTTCATTATAAAAAGTAATATCAACTTCCTTTGGAGCTTCAAGCTTAGAACAGGAAATGAAGGCTGGTAAAGGATAGCCAATTAAACTAAATTCCAAGTTGTTTTCCTTAAATGGAGTCGTCACTAAATTCACATCCCATGTCACATCAAACCCATAGCCCGCCCAAGGATGCTCAATAAAATCAGTTAATACAAGATTAAAAGCTGTTGTGAGCAATTCAAGCTGGTATTCGTCTTTTGGAACGGTTCGGAAAAATCTTGCCTTGTCAATAGTTGTCTGTGGTAAATCATATAAAGTGGTTAAATTATTTGATTGGAAGTATTCCCCAAGTTGAATTAAAGATGAAATCGCTTCAGGCTTAATTGTAAAATTGAAATTATTAAAAGCATTCGCTAATGCTTTAGTTAATTCACTCTCTTCAATTCCTGATGATATCAAATGCAGTTTTGCGAAGTAAATACTGTCAGCATTTGGCAGTGTGGATCCACTTTGAGGGTAGGATTGGACTACAATTTCCTCTTGAAGATTTCTCCTGCTGATGAATTTTTCTAAAGCACTTGTGGCCTCCGTGTTGTTAAGATCCGATGCTATTTTTACCAAGGAATCAAATACATTTTCGGGATAATATTCCTTATTCGGGAGTTTCGTTAGTCCGTTTTCTACCTTCAAATCGTATTCTTCCGGAAGATTCTCTCCCACATTTATTTGTAACGATTCAGCGGAAAAAGATGTAAAGTCTCTAATTGCTTTTCGAAACATTTCGATACCCCTCTGGGGTTTTCTTTGAGCAGATTTAGTTTCGCTCATAAGTCTGGTCAAGAGAAGAGCTGTGTTTGTCGTATTTCCATACACTTCTTCATGCAACATTTGAATACTTCTTACCGTTTTGATAAAAGTTGATTTAAATCCGTGCATTTGAGTGTCGTCAAAATTTGAGACGATCAGGAAGAAGGGAGTAGAGGCACGTTGTTCGGGGTCATGGAGATATGACTTGAGGGTTGAAAGTACTTGAATGTCCTGATCTATGTATCGTCCTCCGAGCGTACTCAAGAGACCTTTAACGTCCACTATTTTTAAATTTTGACCATTTTTCAGGGGAACTTCATACACTTCCAGAAGGGTCTGATTTGTCGTTGTTTCCGGTTTCAAGATTGATTTGTTTGATCCTAGCAGTTTTCTTACCTAAATTGCAGAAAGTGATTGATTAAGTTGTATTATTTATATTCCGATTTAAATGTTAGAACTTTTACGTTTGCAAAATGTCCACCAAACGAAAAATGCTACGAAAAAAATTTGACTGATGAAGTTTTTGTGCAATGCTTTAAATTAAAAATTAAATATACAACAATTGAAATAAAATTGGCGTTGAAAAAAGCAATTATTACATGGTTTGATTGAACTGAATTTGTTACATTCAGTCTACAATTTATCTTAATTTCTTTGAAATCAAAAAGTGAACTGACACAGTTTAACTTTATCAAATGTACCAAAGAGTTATAGGTATTCATAGAACACAAAGGTGAACTTACGGTTGTTGAAACACCTGAGCCGCTTCGACCAATAAGAATTAGGGACACATTTTTATTCGAATGGTTGACTCCCGTTTCTTCGTTTCCATTGGCTAGTTGGTAAGATAAGAAATACATCAAAACAATTAGCGTTCTTTTAAAATATTATTTCAAAAAATATTTGGATTTACCTGAGAATATAATAAAAGCTATGATATAAAATAGCTTTTTGAAATGCATTGTTTTCCTCACAAACTCACAAGTCACAATGCTCCAAATTGTGATGTTTATTGAGTGCAGCTTTAGATGACTCTTAACGAATATGTATTTGTAAATTTTACCAAAAACGGATACTAAATTAAATTGGCTTGAGCAATTCTACAGTTGAGCGAATTAAACTTCATAGGGTTTTATTCAAATGGTTGAAAATGTTTGTTTCTGATTATACGTTGTTTTAAATAAATAATTTGTAATGCGTCTCATTAAACTTGATGCCTAGAAGTTGAGATACTGAGAAATGATTCGAACAAAAAGGTCAAAGGTTTATTCTATTCTTACATAGAATGAATAACTCTCTTTCAAGGTTGAGCTATGGTATGGTGGCCATGGAATGATTAACCAAACCAATTGATTATTCAGTTCTTTGGCATGTTAAACTTCAACTATTTATTTATCATCTACTTACAGTGCTAGTAATTTTTTAGCTTTTTCGAATTCATTTGTTGTAGTATTGCAGATGCAGAGAATATATGATTAAGTCTCCGTGTCAGAAAACTTCCGGTTGTTTTTAAAAACTAATTTTCAACGAGTCGTGCATGAATCAGTAATTATGAATAATCTTCAACATGTTTATTATTACCAAATTGCTCAGTAGGCAAGAGAATTGTGTTATTTTAGAATTTATTTTATATTCTTAGCCTTTTTACAATTTGATATTTGGTCCCTTACGAATTGAAAAAGATTTTTTAATATTACTAAACAAGTTTTGGGGATATTCTCATGATACTTCGTATACCTAGACCTAGCTATATCAAATTGATTACTGAGAATGCATTAAAGCATGAATGTCAAAGTTCAACTTCGTTTCATCTAAATAGAATGTCCAAAGCAACCTGCTTTTTCTACATGTTTATTCAATTTAGAGATTGAAATGGCTCGCTGATTTGTTCTATTGTGATTATTGTGAATAAGTTCCTCTTAGTTCTTACAAGTTTGTTTTATAATAAAGAGCGTAAACTCATTTCAAAATTAGACTCAATGCATCATCTGCTGTTCCTCGCAATAATATTCAATACCACAATATACAGGAAGCATATACTCATATACACACTTTGATATTGTATCAATTGGAAACACAGCTGACCATCTGATCTGGATAATCCATGTGTTTTACCTTGGCAATTTTGGCAGGATAAAGTCACGAACTGTTGTAGATTGGAAAGTTGCATCCGTGGATCTTAAAATTGCATCCGTAAACGTTGAAATTGGGTTCGTGGATGTTAAAATTGCGTCCGTGGATGTTGAAATGTGAAATTGTTGTCGGTACTCATTAATGTCTGTGGATATCTTCAGCCTAACGCTAGCTTTCTGCATGTAAGGTATTAGATTAAGGTAATTGTGCTTGGCTTAATGAGAGGATGTGTCCAGCTTGGACGTGAGATGAAGAGTGTTTATTAATATCATAAGACAGAGTGATAGCATGAGATGACAGATTAATTACATTACATTGCATACATATACCTAATAAAGGAAACCTAGATTAATATCAATCGAATATTTAAACTAGCAGATGCTATAGTTTTTAATGATACTTTGTAAATAAGCAAATATGCATGCATCAAATACCGAACATATAACTGCTTAAATAAATGCTCATTTTTGAGGTGTAAAAATGTTTTCAAATATCGGTTAATCTGTTTGAATAAAATCTCAAACTATGATGTTTTCTTCACAAATTTATTTAACAATGCTAATAATTGTTTTTTCGATAATGCAATGAATTTTTTGCATAAAAAACTCCTGTTATTTAAGAAATCTCATAAGGTACACGAATTCAACGGTTATTGCATAAATCATTGATATACTTTACTGAGATGATATATAGTTCCTTGTCACCCATCGAAATTAAACATTAAGTAGGCCAATTTCATTTAAACCTGTAATAAATAAGGATAGGATTTGGGACTTTTTACACATCGATGGTTTTTAAAGATAGGTCAACGAGACTTCGGATGTGGACCAATTACATAAAAACAAAGCGTATGGAAGGCACTTGTTTTTGCATATTTTTTCGTATTTTGAGCTTTAAATGCCTATTTTGCATATTTTTATAGTTTGTGCATATTTATGCATATTACAACAAAACTTGCCCATTTTTGCTAAATTTTCGCTATAAATTAGGCTAGTTTTATGAAATTTTTACCATAAATGCATTTTTGTGAAAAAGGTTTACAATATAGCATTAATTTGACATCGCAAACTGTATAATTTTCAGAAAATCCCTGTTTCAAACCTTTTAAAGTTCAAAGTTACTTTTTTAGATTTTTTAAAATTAAAAATAAAACGTATGAATATGTTCATTATAACTAGACTGCAAATGGAACAATCCGGACCTATGATTTATAGCCTTGCAAGTTTACATTATTTTGAAGGGAATTTTTGCTACTTTGCTACATTAGTTTGCCTGAACTCGAGCTTAAGACGATAAGTTAAGAACCCACCCAATAGTCTTTAGGTGGTATATGTAACTATATAGTAATTTGGTTGGTCAATTGAAGCCGGAATAGCGACAGCGACAAAGAGTATTTTGAAATATTAACGAATTAAAATCAGCAGTTTTTGAGTTTTTGGAAGGAAATTTTGAAGAAATTTTTATAAAAAACGGTTAGCAAAAAATTTTGAAAACATTCAATGAAACATGAAATCCGTTGAATTAAGAAAACTTTTTTGTCATATTTAAGTCGTTTGTACATTTTTAAGCATTTCTTTAACGACCAACTTAAGATCCTTACTGAGTTGTATAAGTTGAATTGAATCCGAATTTTTTTTCAAATAAGAAAGCAGAAAATAATAAATAAAACATATTTTTTTTACACCCCATAAATTGCAACAAAGAATAGCTCATAACATAAGGTTACACACTTTAAGTACTATTTTGGAGTTTCTGTGTCAGGAAAACTTATAGAAAGTAACAAAATATGCATATTTACTGAATTTTAAGTTAATTCAATCATTTTTATGTATTGAATGCTTGTAGAAAGTCAAACAACATCAAAATATTACTGCAAATTTAATTTAAGTGCATATTTTTTTAATTTAAAGGGCATATTTGCATGCATATAATTACATTTATTAATGCATATAATCGGATCCTGAGTAATAAAAGATAACCTTTCGTGTGACCTTAAATTATTATTTACATCAATAGTCATTCATAAACCATAACCAAGCTGTACTTCAATTAATTCTGAGCTCATTCTGACTTGACTTCTTTGTTCACCTCGATTTCATCCTTAGTGCATCTCATACATTGAAAAAGAGAAAAAATGTATCATTCTACTCCTATTTTAATTTTAATTATCTCACAATTGAGAAAAGTTTCCTCAGCCACCAAATTATGTGCAACTCTGTACACTTCTGAAAGATTCGAAGGAAAACACGTCGAAATTTACACCGAGTCACAATTCTCTGATTTATCAGAAGAATATTTCATAAACTCAAGAACACCCTGGAATACGACAGGATCATTTAGGGTCCAAGATGATTGTCAGTTTATTGGTTGTACCGATAGGTACTTTAAAGGTTGTCAGGATTATCATCAAGCGATAAGTGAAGATTTAATAGTTCTATCCGCAAAATGCACGTGTCAAAAGGTGAGTCTAAAACTGATCTATTGTCTGTATTTCTAAATTTAAAATTATGTGGCTCAAATTGTCTACAGGATTGCAGTTGTTCGAAGATCCAAATGAAGAAGTCAAGCTGTACTTATGCATTTGCAGATCGAGGTGGATGTAATACGTGTTATCCAAGGTATTTCGAAATGCTCGGTTCCAGACCGTACTTTCCCAGCACAGTTGGAAATGTAGCGGACATTTTGATTCTGGACGGCTGCACTCTTACAATATATGAAGGAGAAGAATATGAAGGTGTTTCAACGGATATTCAAGGTTACTCCATTGTTCAGGTAAATTTTACATATTTTACCAAGCAATTTTTAAATTAATATTTTTAAATTTTAAATTGTTTTAGAATTTCACTGGACCTATTGGCTCTCACGAATGTGTTTGTAAAGTAAGAAGTTCAAATAGCGATTCTTGGAGTTCTCCCCAGCCATCGAATGGTATCGTATTATGCATTTATTTCCTAAATAACTTTTAAACGCAGAAAAGTAAATTAGACTAAAAATGTGAACTTTTAAAAATCTTGCGTGTTTCAGGTTCAACTTTTATTAGCGCACCAAAAAGCATTGATGAGGTCGCATCCGCAATAAAAGTAGATAAAAAACACCCTGGGTTAATATCGGCATTAGCTTCTGTTAAAAACAGAAGAAGCTCCCACAACGCTTACATTCTTATTTTGGGGTCAACTGGGTCAGGAAAATCCAGTGCTGTAAGTTTACACATCGAACATCGATAATTTTATAAAAACTACTGCCAGATCATTAATTTAATGTTAACAAGTGGTAATTTAATTTGAATTTCTTGTTGGAACGAAAGTCCAAACATGTTAATTTAAGTTCGAATTAATAGTTCAAACCCCTACTTGTGAAAGTTTCGATTGAAACTTTTAAAACAATTTGCACAAAAATTTAAATTTTTGAAAACATTTGAAAATACTAAAAAAAATTTAACATTCAAAAAATTTCCATTATAGCGCAATCATCTTAAAAATTTCTAGCAAAACTTTCAAATTTTTAATTGTTACAAAATTTAATCTCGCGATCATTTATACTTTTGATGCGTGTAGTTTTTGAATTAAAAAACTAATAATGCATATTTCAAACGATAAATCCGCAGATCAACATTCTCTTTGACCACCGAAACATAACGGCAGAAGGGGACTCTGACTCCACAACCTCCGAAATTCATGAGTTCCGAGTGCCAATTCCTTTAGATGAACTACAAATAGGCAACTCTGAATTGAGAGTCATAGACACTCCCGGGTTGGGAGATACCCGAGGTTTAGAATACGATGCGAGATTTCTAGCCACCCTGGATCAATACCTGAACACTCATGAAGACCTACACACCAATATTCCAAACGTTGTCCTCATCTTCCACAAATTCACTGACAACCGATTTTCCGGAAACCATTCAAATTTTGTTAAAATGCTCCGAGGCTTCCAAACATTCCGTAATCAAATCACAGATGAAACCTACTCCAATATAATATTCGTCCTTACTCATTTCAACTCGGCATACGCCAAAGTAAAGAAAAACCCTAGAGGAATGATCCAAGCGTTTAAAACGGTCATTGAGGACTTCAGCCTTTTTCCGAAACCCATTTTAATTGTCGTCGCTGAAAACGTTGGTCATGGAAATGACTTATTGAGCATCAACGGAGGGTTTGAAATACAAACGGGAGATCTTTACCCGGGAAATTTAATTCAAAAAATGATACAAATAACATCCCGGGGTCAGGATCCCATTGGCAGAGCTATATTCAAAAAAGCATTTGTCCACCCGGGAGTAATGTTCTACGAGGATTACAAAATCACTCCGAATACTTTCAAAGTCATTGAAAACCCAAACAGTTTTGATAGTAAATATTCGAAATACTTTTATGAGTTAAGTGCATCACTGCTAGACTTAGAAAGCACAGAAGTGTCGCGAAACCTTGCGGAAGCTTATGAAAATATGGAACACAGTTTAAAGCTGACATTCCCAAGTTCCTTGATTTATCTTCAGAAAGCTTTACTAATTCGAAACATTCCTAGCCTTCTAGATGTACCGAAAACTAATTTAGAAATAACAGAACTTTTCTCAAGCTTACAGTTAAATAAACTTTACAACTAAAACTATCACCAAGTATCTTCAGAAGCATAAATTTAAAACTTAAAAACCTATTTTAAAGCTTTAAAACTTAATTTAAAACTTTAAACGTATTTTGGAGCAATTTGAAAAATTTTGACATTTTTTGACGTTTTTGAACTTTTTGACCTTTTTTGACCTTTTTGACCTTTTTGACCTTTTTGGACTTTTCTGAATTTTTTTGACCTTTTTTGACCTTTTTTTGACATTTTTTGCAACTTTTAACTATTTGGGGCAACTTGAGAAGTAATTTGAGAAAAAAATTTTTTTTCTCCCTATCTTTAACATTGGGTCAAAAATATGACCTTTTTATTGTGACCTTGGGGGTGGTCCTACAGGGCCCATCTGCGAACTTATCCAAGCTATAGGGGTCTAGAGCAAGTGTACCAAGTTTGAAATCGATGTCAAACCGTTCGGAAGTTATCGCCTTTACAGACTTCCGGACTAACAGACTACCAGACTAACAGACTAACGGACAGACACCACTACCGTTCACATAAAGTATCTGAAGATACTTAATAAAGCTGTCGTATACCTTTTAAAAGCTGGACTATCTCTTTCTGTCCCAAAATTTGGTGGTAATATTTTTATTGGTCAATCTTACAACGCTTTAAGCGACGTTGTTAGCTCAACACAGTTAATAAAAGAATATGACCTCGTACCCACTAACATTGGTTACCAACTCCCATTATCTGTTACAACTTTCCCCAATCGTGCTATTGAAGTCAAAGATTTCTTTAAAGTGTTTCAGGATAAAGAAGAATATTTAAAGTGGCGAAGTATCGAACTAGGATTATCCGTTCAGTTATCTTCCGAACGGTTTGTAGGAGAAATTAAACCAGGATACAATCTCGTACCCAGTTTAAGCGCGCCAAACCGCAGTGACACTGTGACGCTTACAGTCATAAGAGAATTTCGAAGTTTTACACTAATTCCTAACGAGGAATACGATTTGTCCCCCAAGTTTATCCAAGCGTTAAAAAATCTTCGAAATTTTGATGTAAACAATTATGGAAATAATGAAAGTTGGACAAATTTTTTCCAAATTTATGGAACTCACATGGTGCATTCAGTTTATGGAGGCGGGTCAATTGAAATCACAGCGACTGTTAAAATTTCAGACGTTGATACTGTAACTCAGTCAATTTTTGATTTAATAAATGTAGCAGATGTTTCTGATAAACCTGGGCTAGATGTTTCGAAATTAATAAGTCATAGTTTACAATTCAAAGGAGGCGATCCCAATTATCACACAACGAATTTGAAAAAGATGTGTGTCAGTGACGCATTCAATTTGATAAATAATTGGAAGAAGTCTTTGCACTTACGACCAGTCATTCTTGCTTCACAAATGAAGTTTATTCCATTAAACCACCTAGCAAATAAAGTAGGCCAGAATATTTCGTCTGAAATTGCTCAAGCTACATCTCGCCTTTTAAATTCAACTCTGACCTCTGAGTGGTTTATAAACGCTGTGAAGAAATGTGAAAAAGAGAAAAATGAAGTGATAGAGAGTTCTCTGAATTCAACTATTACAATCACGGATGCAACTGAAAGCAAGCTAGCGTTATTAAGAAATCTAACAAGTAAAACCGCTCGTGATAACCGGAAGTTTAAATTAGATTTGGAGGCTGTGAATGTTAAAATAGCTGATTTAAAAATGAAGGTTGTGGAAAAGGCTGCGATGATAAGTAAAAGGAACCGATGTAAATCCTACTCCTCTTAATGGATTAATGTGAAACCTTGTATTATCTAATGGTAACCTAATGTATTTCAGATAAATGAATATTTCTAATATTAAAAATTGTTTTAAGCATATTTTTTTACAATTTTTGCGATAGTTGTTGAAGTAATTCAAAAGCAAACTGAATTATGCTGAACTAGGCTGAATTAATGGATATAAAAATCAAAAATGCATTAATTGACACATATGAATTCCAATATTTCAGTTCGGTAGTTATTTCCATACAAAAACCTTTTTTAAATCTAGTGGGAGATTTCGAAGTCTTTCTTGAAAAAGAAATTCAAAACAATTAATCAGTAACTTTAGAATCTATGCTTAAATGATGTTAGTATGTAATGTGGCATATTGATATGAAAATATTGATGTAATGATAGGCAGGCTATTAAATTAGTATCTATCTTTATAAAGAGCAGTCCTTATTTCCGTAACACGTAACTCAACTCACACACCAGCCACAATGCACAAGTTTGATTTCCCTGTTATTCCTGAGACGGGTTCCTATTCCTGTTACGTATATACTGAATACAATGCAGAATACAATGCAATACATTTTTATTTAAATAATTCATTCAAATCAATAAGAACAACAAGTACCAAGATCATATTTTAAAGTAATCTAAAATAGTTCCTAAATAATTTTAAAGTTTAGCTGTACACAAAACCCAAAGTGAGCTAACTAACACTCCAGGTTATTATGCAAGAGGCTGTCGTAGGCAAGATCAACTTTCATTTTTAAGTCTGATTGTTCTGATAAAAGCAAACTAAGTTTTTCAAATTCCATACTTGATTTCAAAACAACAAATCCCTCGTTACATTTCACACCGGACGAATCAGTGGAAGGGAATTGTGATGGATAAATTTTCTCAGTTTGGCCAACATAAGCAAATTTGACGTAGTGAGTTCCATACGTGGCAAAGAATTTCCTCCATGCATTGTTCAATGTGCAGTTCACATTAGACATCATTGGTAAGGTCCGAACAGAGTGCAAAAATTCTTCCGAAAGTTGAATTTCCGATTCTAGTGACATTTCACCATATCTCCATTCAGTTTCATTGATTTCGATGGAGTTGTTTGAAGCTGGGTCGTTAATAAAAACCCTGTCTGGGATTTCATCAACAAATCCCTTTGGAATGTGATCAATTGTGGACAAACTTCCTGACAAAGTGCGAATTCGATCCAGTTTGTATTCATCTTCTGAATCGAACTTGCTAGAAACAAATGTCACCATTGGGTTCTCAATCTTGACTAATTTTAAACCTTTTACAACTGAGAGTGTAGTTTGACCGAAACAACTCCAAAGTTTAGACTTATTTTCATTACTAACTGGGCTGCATACATAAACGAGACCCCACCATTTACACTCTTTTTGGGGGAGAAGTGACGCAATTCTTACTTTCTCTGCAGAGTTACCCAATTTAAATGGACTTGTTGGAAGTACAACGCCTGTGAGCAGGTTATATCCTTGTCCAACTGTGTTCTCCGAATAATCTTCGGTTTTTACCCAGCCAGTTAAGTCAGCAGGGCTGGGCGTGGGGAGCGTAATTTCGACCATTCTAGTCGCAACTGAATCTTCTGAACTAACTTCTGATGAATTATCAGGCTCTAT
Organism: Isotoma caerulea; assembly: GCA_034696405.1. NCBI lineage: Eukaryota > Metazoa > Arthropoda > Collembola > Entomobryomorpha > Isotomidae > Isotoma > Isotoma caerulea. The sequence goes on along the minus strand of JAQFZZ010000083.1, from coordinate 4,135 downwards.
GGGCACAGTTGGGGTCGTTGTGGGCTGACTATTGCTACTTTCTTGAGTAATAGTGACAATTGAGCTTGCAACACTGGTTTCCCTTGTTTCAACAATTAAACTGGTAGGTGCTGTGGGGTTTGGCGTTGGAGTAGGCCGTTTTGGTGGGGGTCTCGGAATTCGCTTGTAAATTAAATTTCCGGAAAGTAAAAGTCGCGTACATTTTTCTACTTCTTCTCCGGTTGTAATATTAACCAATTTGGCTAATGTACTTATAGGAACAAGTTTTAACTCATAATCCAGCATTATTGGATCATAGGCTAGACTAGTTTTCCACGTTGATAGAAAAGCGTCTCTGGATTGTTGGTTTAATTGATAAATCCCCCCTTCAGGTAAATTACTATTCCCACCGAAAAATGTATGGCGTGGTTCTTCCTCAATGGAAAAATTACCTAATTTAATAATTTCTTGAAGTGTTTCATTCATTTTAGTGTGAGATTGGAAAATATCGCTTGAACTTTGACGCTCAAGCAAGCCTTCAATTTTCCCTCCACCATAACCTAAGGAAACTACGTGAGTTCCATACTTTTCAAAAAATGCGCGCCAATCTCTAACCGAATCTCTTATTCCTGAGTTGAATGATCCTAACTCATTTATTGCTGTTTGGAATTCCTTACTTATCTCTATTGCGTTGTTGGGCGCCAATTCGCATTGAATTGTTCGAAGTTCGCGGACAGCTGATAATGTATACATTGGCTCATTCTCATTTGGTTTTATGTTAAATCCTATTTTCCCTTTCATCCTATGATAATCTGTGAGAGTTTCATTGCTACCAAAATCTAAAAGATTTATTCTTGTTTGAATATAATCCAAAAAGGTATCATTGTAAAAAGCAATGTCCACCTGGTTAGGGGATGTAAGAATGGAACAGTTAATAAAATTTGGCAAAAGATAACCTATCCCATTTGGCTTCAAGTTATTTTCCACAAAAGGAGTCGTCATTAAACTCTCACCTTGTGTCACATCAAATCCATAACCTACCATGGGAGGTTTTACAAACTCGGGGACTGTCAAATTAAACGCTTTGTCTAGAAGTTCCATTTGAAAACTGGCTGTTGGGGCGGTTTGAAAAAATTTTACCTTGTCAAGAGTTTTATTTGGTAACCGATTTAAAAAAGCTATATTCTCAGACTGGAGATAATTCTGAAGTTTGATGAAAGATAACATACCGCTATTTTTGACTGAAGCATTAAAACTGTTAAATACAGCAGTAAGCCTCCGACTTAAATCAGTCTCTACTATTTCCGAATCTGATAAATGTAATTTCATAAATAAACTGTTATCTTTTTCAAGCATTAGAGACTCAGTGTTGGGATATTGTTTCACTATTACTTCATCTTCGTTATTCCTATCCTTTATGAATTCCCTTAGGGCATATTGTCCTGTAGTGTCGTTAAGGTCGGATGCAATTTTTAAAAGTGAATCGAATACATTTTGCGGGTAATTCTCCTTATTTGGAAGCCTTGCTTGACCGTTGGTGACAACAAGGTCGTATTCTTCTGGAAGATTCTCCCCTACATTTATTTCAGTTGTGTTAGCAGAAAATGAGGTAAAGTCACGGATTGCTCCTCGAAACTGTGCAATTTTATCTTTGAGTTTTCTGCGTGTACTTTTGTCACTGCTCATAAGTCTAGTTAGGAGAAGCGCGGTGTTAGAAGTTGTATTTCCGTATAGATCTTCCTGCAACATCTGAATTCTTTTAAAGGTTTGAACAAAGTTCGATTTCACCCCGTGTAGTCTGTTGTCATCTATTTTTGAAATAACGAGAAAGAAGTTTGCCGACTCGTTAAATCCCTCAAGATGGCCTTTGAGTAATGAACGCAGAATGGAAAGAACTTCAATATCGTGACTTTTTGACTTTCCATCTACTAAGCCTTCGACGTCGACAATTTTGAAGAACCCGCCAGATGATAAATGTATTTCGTAGACCTCAAGAAGGGCATGATCAGAGCTATTTCCTTTCAGTATTTGTTTCTTCGACCCCAGAAATTGCCTTACCTACGGGAAGGAATAATTCCGAATTTATTGCTTGTACATAAATAGAAATGAAATGTAATACCGAAGGTCCTAAACGATGGATACTTGGCTGGCCCATAATATCCATCGTTTAGGACCTTGGTCATACCTCGATCAATTTAGAATATTATATTTACTTTCTGCAAAAGTAGCAAATTTGAATAATGCACACACAAGGATAATATATTGGAATACCAGAAGTTGTAAAGAAAAATTTGTTTGTAATCATTTAGTCATTTATCTATATTCAAAGTCCTGAATTTTTTATATCCAAATTTTTCTCGTAAAATCTTTTGGAAATATGTCTTTGGTCTTGTTTAAACAAAAAGTACTAAAATTGCTTTCAAAATTATCATAGTAATTAATACACCGTATGCCTAAGTTCTGTCAGTATATATAATTTCCAATTGTTTTGAAAATAGAATACTGTTTTTATTTATGAGATTGGTTTTTAAGATACATCTTACATGAGTTGAATTAGCAACTTATAAAATTGTGAATCGAATGTCAGTAATTGGTTTAAAAAAAAGTGGACTTAACAAACCGTTGATGAGATTCCGCAACCACTTCGACCCAAAACAATAAGCGAAGCATTTGCCGACATGGGTTCATTTTCTGTAACATCTCCGTACGTTCCATTCACTGATTGACAAAATAAATATGTAATAATTTGATATTTTAATTATGGTAGAGATTTAAAGAAATTAAAAATTTACCTGAATACAGAGTGAGGAATATTGTGTAAAATACCGGAATTAAAGGTATTGTTTTCATGGCTGCGTTCAAATCTCAATGTTAATTTTAAGATTTTGAATTCATAATTTATATACATTGGTATTATTTTGTAACTTACTTCATTGGTAGTTTATTCGTTGAAGTAATCCAATGAATGTGGTATAGCCAGCTTTCATACTTGTAGTCAAGGGTGAATAAATTCATATCAAATTCCAAGTGAATCCTCAGCAATAGAAAGAACATAAAAACATGTGGATACTACGAATTTGACTAGGTCTTATGTCAAAGGAGAATCACGTCATATTTATTGTGAAGTGGCCAAAATTAAAGCGACCAATATTGGAATATTCAAAATGACAAACATATTTGTATCAGAGTTTAATGATATAAAATAAAAGCTTCAAAAGCAATTCCACATTTATACCAGATTGGAAAAAACATTGCCTAAGTAAATTGTCCAGTATTACGATACGAAATAACGCTATAGATATGTCAGTGTGCAATTTTGTAGCATAATTTGTTAAGTGATAAGTCAGTATTATTTTAAAATGATATCATCCGTCACATTGAAATAAAATACTGAATCGCATTCATTCTTTGCAAGTCATATTTTGAAGAAGATAACACGATTTATATCCTTTATATTTATCATATTGGATTCATTGAATCGTATTTCGCTGCATTTTTGATCAGCAAAATGAATTTTTTCTAATGGTTACTGGTAGGACGAATTCTCAGCGGTATGTTGCTTTTATACAGTGAAATTATATTTCGTTATTGATTCCATTACGGGTGAATTATACCAAGCCCTAATGCCTGTTGTTGTTATAGTTGTTAAAGCATCAATATTTTTACACTCAACTATAAATTGAAATTCTTTTAAAGTCAATAAGGATGTTAAAAATCTGACAAAGCTTTACTTTTAAATATATTTTAGGATACTTGTTACTCGTTGACAAACTAATTTCAATAGAAAATGAATCTGAAATAAATTTTCATATAGTATAAAAATAACTCCAAAGTCCATACGCATACGTGGAATCTAATTCATAAACGATTTGTCAGCTCGTATCTATAATAATATTTCATCTTTGAACAAACTTCAATTATACAACTAAAATATTCATGAATTTATTACAGATTGGCATCATTTTTGGTTTCTCTCCATCCTCTTATTATTTGATAATTATAAAACACAAGAGATTGAGAGGACTTCATATTTTTATTATTTTGCCAAGCTTCCTGTGAAAATCTTTTACCCTCATGAAGTACAATTCAACATTTCAAATTATGAAGCATTAATATAAACATATTATAAACCCCCCCTATGAAGTAGCATGAAGTA
>JAQFZZ010000082.1:0-35429 GCA_034696405.1 Isotoma caerulea | reverse complement strand
GAGGTCAATGATTATCGGGTGACTCAATGTATGTTTTAAATAATAATATATGTCAACTTGCATCATTGATCAATGCATGATATTGTTTCAGTTGGACAATAATAATATATTCACTCTGACTTATCGTCATGCATAAGTACAATTAAATTTAAGATAATTAAATAAATGTCTTTTATTTGAATTGGAACAGGAGATTTCTCTGGTCTTGCCGAACCATCACTAAAAAGGGGTTGACTTAGACCAGAGCCTCCTGTGATTTTCTTCCAGACGAATTTCCTCAGCCTCAACCAAATCAACCCGTTTTTAGCGATGATTGGACAGGACCAGAGGAACCTACTGTTACCATAATTACCAAAGCCATCAAACTTACAATTGTTTGCCTATCCTTTCCTGTTTCTGGCAGTTTTTTTTGCATCTAAAGTTGTCAACTAAGAAACGTTCGATTGAATTTTCAATTTTTTAAACACTACGCTGAATTTTACTCATTATTATTATGCATTGAGATTTTAAATTTTCAATGGTTGAACTTGACAGTTTTTAATTTATTAGACAATATGCAAAAATTTAATGTGTTTTGCAAAAAAGTGCAGTTTTGTTTGCAGAAGGAAGAATTGAAATTGAATTGGGCTTTCTCCCACCACCACCTACTTACTCTATTACTATTCATTTTTTATTCTTGACCCAGCAGTCAGTCAGCAGCTTGACCATGAACTTTACTGCACTCGGACCCGGATTATAATGTCTCATCTTCGGTAATATATTGCATCGTGAATAAAATGTTAATTTTTTTCGTTGCTTCAGTAATTACTACAGTTTTTGCAATGCTAAGATTTTGCGAAATATTCATGTCTATATGTCTTCAAATTCTTGGGCACATTAAAAAATGCAATAAGAATAACCTAATGAAAGACTATAGAGAATAAAAAATATTCCAGAAAGTTTAATAGAATAATTATGTGAACAAACGAACCAGCTCACCAGCTGTATTCGAAATCATCATTGAATTTAATCTAAACATTGGAAGCCAAGAGAAATAAAAAAAGACTGATTTAATATAAAGATGATGCCAATGATGATGGATCGATAGTCGGGAAATACCACAGAATATTAAAGTATCTATATAATGATAATCATCATCTAGATGATATCCCTTTGGAACGCTTTAGCTTTTTTATAATATAAATTCCCTAAATTCAATTCAACTTTGGGAACACAATAGCTGATAGGAGAAAACCAAGGGAAAAAAGGAAGGGAAGGAAAAAGAACGGTACAAAAGCCTTAATATTTACAAGGCTTACAGAGAGCGAGGGAGGAAGACAATTGCTTTCCCCTTATATTCAAAGAAGAAGGTATTTTATACATTCTAGGCTAAATGTATTGACTCCCTCATACTCCTTGTGGGTAACACCGACACCCACACTATATAAAGGCAAAAATTCACTATTTTTATATTGTGAACTTAGGAAAAGATAGATTGATTCAGATATTTAATATCAATGCACATACTGCATACCTTCGTTGGCTCTTTCATCAAGATACAATTTTATTTTTTGGTTGGGGAATACCACTATTTTAAATTTAAAAGCCCTCTCGTGCGTCCAACTACAATTGCTTTAATATGTCAGCTTATTTTGCTCGAAATATTCTATAAGCTTAAACAAAATGGTTAAAAGCTAAAATTTTAATTTATTTAAATTTCGACTTAACAAAAAAATCCATTTAGTCTCCTTTTAAAATCATTAGTTCTTTAAAGCTATACGCTGAGAAAAATAAAATACGGGGTCTCTTTAAAAAAACAATGGGCTGAAAAAATCATTCAAAATGCTGTATACATTTTTTAGCTTTTACAATTTACAAGGCTCCAGGTAAACAAATTGTATTGGACGTTGTACCAGGATTTTCTTTACATTATCCTTTGATCATTGTTGTTAAATTTCTATTATCAGAGGCGACTACTCTAATCTCAAGAAGGAAACCTACCGAGACGAGGTCTTGATCTAGTTACTTGTAAACCGTGAAAATGCTAGGAAAACTCCCCTGAGATTAGTTTATATGAAAATACCTTCGGTATATTTATAACTAACATGAGATAAAGTATGATATATTAATGATTTTCAAGTTCTCAATGATATGGGAGAAATGTAAGCTATTCTTGTCCTCGATATGCTGTGTAAGTTCGAAGGATGTTAGAGAATCTATTTGTAATAATAATATGACAATAAAAATGGATCTTTCAATTCATTCATAATATTGCCTTCTTATATAATGTCAAATTCAGGTTGAATAAAAGAGACAATTTGGACTAGCTGAGTTTGCATTATGTCATTGGGCATTCATAATTCCTTTTTCTAACGAAAACTGATTGTCTGTCTTTCTTGATCTGAGGATGAAACTCGGAGACAAAAGAGAAAGCAGGTCAGGTGAGACTTCTTATATTTAAATTACTTGACATTATACTTTTCTGTATATATCTAATGTATACTGTCCACAACTGTACAATTGTAGGAGAAAATATCTGGAGAAATTTTGTATGTACATGCAGTGTTTAAAGATGGATGTATGGTATTGAACTAATTCTATAAGGGGATAACACTATGCGTGCTTTCTTTTCAAAAGCTGAAAAACTTACCATGATGGCCGGAAAGGTCGCCACAAAGAGGTGGGAGTTTGTAATCAATTCCTTCCACATGAAGCTTGTCGTTCCAACACAATCCGTCATTCACATTTGGTGGCTCCAGGTGAAAGTGTTCAAAGTCCAGGCGTAATTGGCATACACCGTCCAACTATTGTTTCAATTGACGGAGTACAATTAAATTTATTAGTTTTTAAGTTATAATCATCCCCAAAATCTGGACATTTCGTTGAATAGCACATATTATGATATAGGAATTGGGATATGATCTAAATTAAATGAAGTGAGTTTTATATGATTATACCTTTTTAATAGTATGAATGCATTTAGCTTCTCCGTCCACCATAACTCCATTGGGAAACTCCGGGTTGACAAAATACGTCCGATTAAGAGATGTCACCGTGTCACATGAGTACGCGACTACAAACAAATTGAGCATGTACTTGTTAATACTGGGTTAATTTATTTTTCAAAAAATAATTCTACACAACTCTTGTACGTACTTTGCTTTTTTTATCTTAAAACTATATTCTCACAAGTAAAATGTTTCAAGATACAAAAAATGAAATAGAAATCGTATAAACCAATACCAAAATTGAAAATGATTTGAGAGAAAGTTTGCTTTCTCTATTGACATGTGTATGTCTAACTTAAGATGAGTATTCAGGTGAGCATATTTTCCATTTTGAAAGATAGTTTGGACTGAAATATGGTAGATGCATACCTTATGGCTATGGCTAGAGTTTTAGATATATTAAGAAGACTATTATTAAGATACGATAAGCTTTGCATAGGTGGGATTGAGGTAGACAATGATATTTTTATTATATAAAATTCTGTGAGAGTACTTCGGGCAGAATAAAAATGAGAGAAGCTCATAAAATGAAAAACTGATTTATCAAACTCAAGAGAGAAGGATGAAGACTTCTTCTTTTATTCTTATTTCTTTGCCATTTCTTTCTCTTTTTTTACTTAAGATTATTCTTCCAGCCACGTAAAATGGGTTTTATAGACGTGGTCGTGGTGCACAGGAAATTCGGTGGAGGAATCCATCAATTCGATGAAATGCAAGATACTCTCTGAATTTGAATTTACAATAAACCTTTTAAAGCCGTACATAAGGTAGTCAGTTTACAACACACCGATACCTATAGGTCCATACACCTGAATTTATTATTATAATGTAATACTTATGACTAGTAAATTTGGATTTGTTCATAAATTATGAAAATTCAAGTGTTCTAAGGTCTTCTCTATTCCATGGGTCATAATTGACCCTTAAAAACTTAGACTTAGGGTGAAAGAGTATTTTACTCTACGGAAGATCGCTTTGATAGCCAAACAGTCTTAGACTGAAGGATGCACTTTGACCTTTAAGCACCCAATAGGCTCGAGAGACTGTAGATCAAGTGCTCCGCGTCGAGCCCATGGCTGACAAGCGTCCCAAAGCGCTTTAAAACACCCGTTTTAAACACAAGGTACTGTTCGTTGGGTAAATTTGGACGTGGTTTTTGGACATGCCTTTACGAATATAACATTTTTTTTTAATCTGTGAGCTGTATTATCATCGTAGCTATAACACAGCATTCTTCTTACTCTCCGTTTGAATTTCTACATAGTACAATATACACCACAAGTCTTCTTTCCCTACTTAGCACTTAACTTCAGTTGCAGAAGTAGCAACTTCGAAATACCGATAATATAACCAACACACCTCACCTACCTGTCTCATATGGATAATGGGAATGTGTGAGTGACAGACAGTGAATAAGTGAAAGACGTTTGAAAGCTATTAAAATCTACAGGTTGATCTCCCATCCAACCCATCTTCTTTCAATTTTTTTACACCTATTTGCTCTCTCCTTTCCTTTGACTTTTTTCCTTTTTTTAAATCTTCTTCAAAGCTCTTGGTTCGTTGGGGTAGATTTATTACGTGCAAATATTTGATCACTTTATCTGCCGTGAGCTATCACATCACATCATATGCATCACACGGCTACTATCCCTTTTCAATAAAAATGAAAATCTTTATAGCAAATACAGAAGGCATTTATCCATTTAGAAAGTCTCATCTCTTATATGCTAAGATGATATTTAAGTATTAGCTTAGTGATACAATCTGCTTATAAATATTTCTCAGGAAAAACTAAACCGTTCTTGGATACGCTTTTATAGGGAAAGTGATCTATACAAATAATAATAAAATCAAGAAACAAAGAAGACTCTCTTTACATATTGCAATTTACGTTTAAAAAAAAGTCTACTTTCTCTCTGTAAAGAATTTCACATACAAATGCATACAAAACAATGAACCAATATCATTCAATGTTGCAATTTACATTAACAGCTTTACAAATTTTCAATGCATTTCTTTCCCATTGTTTCTATTATCTTTAAACAATACATGTAGGCATTTATGTTCCATTTTATAATGTAAGAATAATATAATGTGCGTATTGTTCTACTTACAGGTGCAGCAGACCCCAAAACCACCGGCACAAATCCCTCGAGGAGATCCACCTTTGGCAATACATTCCGACCTATTTTCAAAAGAAAAAAAAACAAACAATATAACATGACATAACAAACATTACAAAAACATTATGTATCATAAGGATGAGGTGGGCTGGATAATACCAAGCGAAATGAATAAATAGGAACTCTTTTACAGCCTTGTGTATAAATCACAAGTGCGATTTTGCTTATATCTTATTTTTAACATTTCAACTATAGGGAAAGCTACTACCACCATCCAAACAACATTAAATGTATGGAATTAGTGTAATCTTTCAATTTTAATGTCTCTAGTATATTTAATATAATAAAAACATCCCAAAGTCATCAAATAAGGTCAACCAAATCTCACACATGACTTTTGTCTACTTCAATAAAATCCTCATAGGTACCTTTGGTTGATAGCCATCTTAAAAATAAAGAAAGAAGCCACCTTGCTTTCTCTCTCTGGTAATATGAGCATGTTGTGATATTTTGTATTATGTGTTCCCATATAATTCTTCCTCTATATCTTATACTATATGTGAATTCTTCGTCCTGATTCTAAAACTCTCTATCTAAGCATTGGGTCGTAAAAGATGTTCTTGTAATAATAAAGGTAGGTCATAAAAAGACTAGAGAGAAAGAGAGAGGATGATGTTGGATGTAGAAAAAAAAAGATATTTTCAGTTTGCTTGGGAATCTGAAGAATGAATGTTGTGAAAGTAGGTAGTAGGTAGTCTTAGGTAGTGGCAGTGGTGATAGTGGTGGTGGTAGTTGGAGAGAACACTCATATCATGAATCAAAGAGACTCACATGATTGAAAATGAATGCTGTAAAAACCTCAGATTTTTTTATGTCTTTCTCTCCTCCTCCCTTCCTACTTTTACTTACTTACTTACCAGAGAGCTACTTCATAGTCATAGATAGATAGTAGTGTAAGTAGTAAAAGAGAGAACACCCGGTCGACCAAAGAAAGTCTTCTTCGGAAGAAGAAAAATTGATGGGAAATTTGGTAAGAAAGTTGGGAAACACGATAGGATAATATGATATGATCGGATAGGACATACCTGGAGTAACAAGTTCCCTGGTCGTAACTCGCCGTCCAGCACTTTTCAGTCCACAGAGAGATCAACGAAAGTAAGGGAGCCACTGAAAAATAAAACAGGAAGAAAATCCTAATGTAAGTAAAATCAAAGGTACCTTTCAGGTATTACTGTATATAATACATGATTTCCATCTCTAAAGGTGTATCATCTCTCTAGTTAATGTTCAAAGTCTAAAGGAAGGAAGCTTAAAGCTTCCAATTTCCAACTTCCAATGTCTAAGGTCAATCGGCTCCTTTTTTCAATCTTATAATATAGGTAAGTATGTATAATATAGTGGATGAGATAAGATTGATATTAAGAGCGGAGGAACTGATTGTGATTGTGAATCAGAGTTCTATTCCTTGGACAATAAACGAGATTTTTAAGCATTTCCTTCCTAATGTAATCACTTCTATACATATCCAAAATATATCTAACTACATATCTATTACTATTAACTGTAGAGGAATGTTACAACCATTACGATTATTACGTACGATCTGATCTCTCCAGCCGTACTTTTAACTTCCGACTTTCTCTCTCTCTCTACTTTATACTATGTTTGTATGAAATGGAGCCAGTTATAAGATGATACTGCGACTAGGCTGGTATGGTATAAGCAACATGATGGAATGTCAATAACCATAAGTCAAGGAGATCAAATTGGGAGGAAAGTCGTAAAAGAAGAAACTATGCAGTCTACAATCATCCTTCAGATTTTATTATTTCCTCTTCTACGAAACTCCCATCGCATCCTCCAACATCCAAATATCTAACTCTCGAAGAACCAAATCTCTGGGCAATTCTTTCCCCATTGATACATACTATGAGTAAGTAATATCGGTTACAGTACAGACAGGCGGAGTCAGAGTAGGTAGATTTTGTATAATACTTCAGTCAGTATACTGCTAAGATACTTATGAGCATTTATAATACACTTTTTCCTCTTTTCCTTTCAGAAATGGTTAAAAGAACCATGAAAATTGTAGCTTTGGTATGGATTGTGTATACAAGTGCTAAGGTACATAAAAAGAAAAAGATAAGCCTCTTCGGATAAATTTATGTGTCTAGATGATTTTTCAGTTACAATAAACTCTTTATTGGTCAGGTGTATTAGTCTTCAATATTATGGATGTCTGTTTCTTTTATGTTTAAAGTGAAACAGGGGTAAAGGTAAACCGTAAACCATTTGAGAAATAAAAATCATAGAACTATAAAGCCAATTTTGTGTAGTTTTTATCCTTTTTGCGTTGTATGAATTGGAATTGGAATTGGATTGGAATGCAAGATTTTCAACAACACGATTTAGTATTAATTTAAATGCAATTGAAGCTTCGTTTTAAATTTTTTAGTTACACTTACAAGCTCGGGAAAATTTCTCCGCGAAATAATGAGTTTTCGGATGAACCGGAACAAACGCTTCAATTTTTCTAGATTTTTCCACTTCAACTTCCGATTTATTGTTTCTTTTGATTTGTGGTTGTATCTCATTTTGTTCCTTATAGCTCAGATTAGTCAATAAATTAGAATAGTTGAAGTTTGACAAAATCTCATTTTTCTCAACTTTTTTTGTTGCATTAACAATTTGATTTTCATGCTTAGTTCTGTTTTGCACTGTTGTTACATTTGAATGGTAACTTCGATACACTTTCACATTACTGTAATGATTATCCGTACAATGAATGGTGCTACTGAAGAAACTTGTATAAAAAATAATGAAGATCCAAATAGCTGTGCTCATTTTGTCTGAAAAATTAACTCCAACAAAATACTTTTTCGACATTTTAAAAACGGTACACAGTAACCAGGCCTAAAAATATTTTTTAGAAACTAATAACTTAACTTGTGCTTGTATAATTGTAGTTTAAGGTAGTTGAAGCACAAAATAAATTCCCAATTCGGAGTTTTACATCCTTACGGGTTATCCGAAACAAGGCGCAAGATAATAGAGAGAATAGAGACACTTAAAAGTCACCCTTGACTAAACGACACTATGAAATGACACAGACGACTAAGAAAAAATCTTGACTCGAGGCATCATTTTATATACAAGATTAAAATATTAAGGTTAAATTCTTTAATTACATACTTTATATCATATTAATCAAGTTGATCTTTTTCAATGACTTAACCAGGTAGTTATGCAGCAGATGACCACCCACTCTCAGACTTAGGTAAATACTTGTAACACACGTCGTTATTAATAAAAAATGATATTATATCATTGTAAAAGATAATCCTCTGCTAGTTAAGTTAAGGTACATTTGGGCAAATGTATAAAATGTTAATACGTACTTTGTAACCTTATTTAAATTTCACATATTTTTTGTTTGAGCCATCATCATAACTGTTGACCCCTACCTAAGTCTTCCATTTACCTAAATAGAGTGTTGACTAGGTAGCAAAATTCACGTTTTAAGAAACGAAACGGAGGTTTGTGAAAAAATGAGGGTGATTCGGGATTAACCTCTGTCTTCGCTTAATACCTTTGCCGTGACGATGATATTATGTTATAGAAAGTATTAGGTATATCTTATAAGTATATTCGAAACAGTTTGTTTTAATCATATGCATAAGTTCTTTGTATAAATCCAAAAAAATGAGTTGACTCAGACAAAGCTTCTACTGTCAGTTTGAATAAGTCGGATTTTGTTTCCTTAGATATCTCAAGTATTTATGAGTGAGTGTTCTATGTAACAACGTAACTTTTAAGTAAATCTTTCCAAGTTTTTTGTCCTGTTGGGTGTTGGGTAAGTGTGATGGATGAAATATGAAATAGCTATTTACTCTTAATTCCGTCACCTTCACCTTTGCATCTGTAACTCATGAAAGTAACAAAAAACGAAAGAGCCTCCTGTGTTATGGCTCACTAGCCTAGAATTGTATAAAAAGAGGGTTTATTCTTCATTAATCATGCCAGGAAATTAAGGACAGTTCAGCTTAAATCGGAGTCGAATTGAAATAAAATAAAATAATAATGTTGTAGTTGTAGTAGATAGAGATGTCTTTTGACTACTTGGGCTTTCATCCTTTTTTACATTTAAATATTATTCCTTGCCTCTTTTCTCGATGAAAAACATTAAATAACATTTCTGACATTAAATCATTTTACAGAAACTAAGCAAGCGAAATGAATGTGCTGAATTTTCCTTGTTAAGCTTAAGGCCAAATGAAGCACTTAGGTTTTGAGAAAAGCTCGCCGTGAAAGAATTGTAAAAAGTTATTTTTTGATTATTTATTTCACTAACATATAATTGTGAAATAATAATAATGCAATAAATTCATTTTTTAAAGTTTTTTAAAAATCAAATGGAGGATGCTTCATATGAAACTGAATACTTAAATGATGGCATTGTTAGAAGTATTTGTTTTTATTTGAAAAAGAATATTTATTTACAAATTGAATCAATTTACTTCAAAATATATTTCTAAAAATACAATTTCTGAAATTCTCACAAATCGGTTAAAGAAGAACTCCACCGTAAGACGAGCTAAGGGAATAAATTCGTAACTTGATGTATTTAGTTTGAGGCTGAATGAGTGAAGAAATTCAGGAGGAAAGAAATAAAGGAAGAGGAATTCAAATTCTTGAAACATCCGGAGTCATCAGTCAGAGTCAAAAGAAGGACAAAGGTTCTTAATGATCTAATGACGACTATGCTGAGCATTCACTCTTAAGCCTTTTGCAGATTAAGCCCTTCAAGCAAAAAGAGATGAAGAGAAGGATTCATCATTTTATTAAATTGCAAAATGCTCAATCATAGTTGTTATAAATTAATCTGCATCAGCAAGGAAAATTATGCTATTCCCATATTCCTCTTTAAAAAATTAGAGCAAGTCGTTTGAGACTTGACAGATTATTCTAGATTTCATATGGTTGTAGGTTGTGCATTATTCTATAATATTTAAAAAAATTAAGACGTTTTGCATAACATAATCAGAAAAAACTTTATAGTTTTTAAGTAATACGAGCTTTGAACAGATTTAAGTAAACAATTACGTTCCAAAAGATAAAATAGAACCTCTTCGAATAAGTTCATTCATAGTAAATTTTTTACAATATGAAACTTTTTGATTACTTCAAAGTTTTTTTTTAATTTACCTAAGCCATCAACATTGTGCTTCCAATATTCCAGTTTAGGATCAAATGAGACAATCTGAGCAATGTAATTATTAATTATATTACGTATGTAAAAATAAATTGTAAAGATGTTGCACAGTGGATTCAAGCAGACTTTATAGTTGGGCAGTAATACGACAACATAAACAGGTCATTTGGAACTATTAAGCTGCTAGAAAGTAGTAATTAAATTCTTGTTTGGAAAAGAACGAAAATAAGGAATAGTTTTCAATTATTATTTTCAAAAACATTTTCATATCAGTCTAGTCTAGTTTGAGTAACATCCCAGACTAAAAGTGCAGTACTTCAATCTTCAATACATTTGATTTATCTAACCGAATTACACGATTTCGTTTTCATTAAAATCCTTAGATTAGATGAACAATTCTTGGCTTATCCATTTGATGCATTCAATATGAAAATATTATTACCTAATTAACATTGCAAAATCTCATCTCATCATCATTTTCTTCAGAAAACCCAACAACTAAAAAAGCCGTATTGAGAAGATCCCAATTATGGGATCATCCCATAACATACAGATAACAAAACCCAACTTTGCAGAACTTCAACTAAGATTTTAAACCAGCTCGTTCCATCTACACACTCCATAAATATACACTTCTTTACCAAGCTTAGCTCTCTCCTCTCGAGAGGGATTCCTCTACCTTTTGACATTTTCTAGGGATTATTGTAAGTTTCCAAAATCCCAAATCTAATCTAGAATTTTATGTATCCTATGTATTCTGTATACAAGTTTAGTACAGCATAGGATGATAGAAAAAGGCTCATAATAATAAACATATTAGTTGAGCTGGATAAGGAAAAAATGTAATTTCTTGGGAGGAAATCATCAAATGGTATCTAAGGATTTTGCAGTGCATTGAGTAGTAGTTGCTTAGTCCTACAATGAGATTTAACATTAACATTTTGACTATGAAGGAAAAGAGTTAAAATAAAATCTCTCCACCTGCTTTTTCATCTAGTTAAAGTCAGAGTAACGATTTTGGTGTGTACACCACAGAACAGACAGACAGAGTTTGAGTATCGAGGAAGAAACGACCACCACTGCTTGCCTCTCTCATCATCCTTCCTTTGCTAGTCGCTCGGATCCGTCGGACACAGTTCGAGAGGGCAACGGCTAAAATCATAAATTGTTATCATTTATTATTTACATTACTTTACACTTCTACAACAACTCGAACAAGTTCAACTACATTTTACTAAATACTTAAAAATACAAGTGCTTTGCTTTTTCTCTGCACTGGACAGAAACTTTAAAAGTGCTGATTCAAAAATTATAAAGAAAAGAAAGGCAGAAATGATGAACTATTAAAGCAAATTGCAGAAGTTGCATTTAAAATTGTGAATAAAGTGCGTTTTTGATAATTTCAACTTTTTTTGCAGGCAGAGTTCATCAGTTTGAATTGGAATTGCATGAATGCAAACGTTTGACTTTGTGTTTTTAGGTGACTTATTGACTGTACAACTTCAATAAAATTTGTAAAGCTAAACATTGCATTGAACATTAAGCCATTTAAGTGTGAAGTTATAGATGGAAGTTGAAGTTATCGTCAGTTCAGTATCATTAAACATTATAAAATTGATACGGGTTTTGAATCAAAACTTCATTCGAAACACCTTATGAATGAGGTAAGTTATAACATGTAAATTTTATGTCGTTCGCATCATAGACATTTGTTCATTTGTATTTTGTGTTTTGTATGTTGTAGTTGCATCAATTTAAAAGTAAAAATTTACACAAGTTGCAGTATTCTTAACAAACTCAAAACTGCTAACTCACCATTCACCAAAGAATTATATTATAGCCAACCTGCATAGTGCATAGCTTATGACTTATGACTTATTGCTTGTATATGAGTCATATTTTGAAGTAGGTATTTCATCTTATTTTAATTTAATGAGTTAGCAAGGTCATACCATACAATACATCATAGTATTCCAAACCCTGGTCACTGGTTGACTAAATTTTAGATGAAGTCGATTAAAATGAACGTAAACTATGCACTATGAAGAATGAATTGATATTAACTTCAAACTTCTGTTATACCTGTTTATTAATTATTATTTGAATTTTAAATTTCTACGAAAGTTGTGCATTCATTGATTTTGAGAATCATTAAATGATTATAAATATATATATAATAGTTTTTAAAATTACGAACTGTTTCAGTGTCTTCAGAAATGTTTCTGAGAAAGAAATAAATGTTAAATTCTAATGTTTAATTCCTTCATTTATAAAAATACATAAAAATTACTTTGTAAATACTTGTTGTTTAATTGGACAAGAAGGCCTGCCTGGCATACTGCTACTTATCTTTAGATTTTCAGGTGACAGCAGTGTGAATTAATGATATTTATAGTGCACCTGTCACCTGTTCACCAATCTAAAATGACAAAAAATGTTTTCGTTAGCATTAAATGCAAATTTCGGGTTTTATAATTGTTTTATTTCATATTTTCAAGGGTAAATCAGCAAATTTTTTAAAGTACATTTTTATAGAAAATAAAATTAGGCATTAATGTGAACTATGATTTTGCTATTGGTTGACTGACTATACTGTCAACTGTTACATGCCAAATCTCATTAAATTTCCAATTAAATTGATCGTACACACACATCAAATTAATCCAACAAGTTTGATACAAGTATATGCCTATGCCTATTTATGCATTCTCTATCCAATTATAAAGTATCTTGTGTCACAAAGAATTTTGCGCTTATGAAAAGCTTTGATGCCAGTCGGAAGCTCATCAGAAAATGATTTAAGAATTAAGAATCAACTAATCAATTTAGATAAAGTTTTGAGATGCAATGACTATGCGAATAACAGCAGAAAAAATACACGGAAAGTAAAAGTTTCGAATAGTCACCCAAAATTTTGAGTTGTAATAAATGTCAACAACTTCTGATGACATAATCATTTCTGTTCTTTCCATAGTCTGACAGTGAATAAAAATACGATGACTATGTATGAGATTTTAATATTCTGGTCGTGACTTATTCATATAACTTGATTGCAACAATGGAGAGGATACCAACATTTTAGGCAAACTTGACACATTTTTTACCTCTTTCAACAAAATACTGAAAATATGAATCAATGATAGACTTTGTTGACTTTTAAAACCATCGCACATTCGGCTTTGGCTTTATCGCCACAGGCCAGGCCACAAAAAATATATAAATAAAGTAAAAAAAAACATTAATAAACCAAAAATAAAACAACATAATTTTTCTATGAAAATTTAAAACAGACTGACGAGACAGCTAAGAAAGTCCTTCATTTTATCTGAACAATAAAAATAGAGAGATATTACATATTTAAACCAATAAATGCAATTTTCATTCATTTCTTTATGAAGTAATTTGCTATTAAAATCTAATGCGTTCCGTAATAATGAAATGAAGTAGCTTCCGTTGTCCAAGGTTAAGTTTGACTCGTTAATGAGTTGTAGGTTATAGTATAGACAAAGTGTACACGGATTCTTATGCATGTATCACAGTTTTAATGGTTTTAGTAATATAATATTATGATTATGTGTACAACAGCGTACAGGATTTTATTAAAATGTATGCATGCATGCATGCATTCATGGAAGTAAAGTTAATTGAAAATGATAGTGTTTGAGTGTGTACACTTACATACGTAGTAGTCTCGTATTTCTGCTTATTACTTAAATTTAAATGGAATGTACAGCTAAGTAAAAGTAAAACCTAATGGCTTACTGACATCCTCCGTGCATTCACTAATAAGTTAAGTTAGAAGCAACAGGCGAAGAAAGACTTGCTAATTAATCTACTCTTGTTAGAAAATGTAATATTATTATTTTTAAATGTAGTATTTGAGTTTGGATTTGTTTTGAAGATCTTTGGTTGTGTGATAAAATTCTACCAGTTCAGTTCATAGTTGATAAAAGTTACTAAACGCAATATTTGACGTTTCTCTGTTTTAATTCATTGAATTTCTATTTTTCAGATCCACTATTGAGTCGATTGCTGGAAGATGGATACTTTTGTCTAAATTGTGGAGAGATCAGCTTTAAAAAACAACATATGTACAATAAATAATTATACACATGTCAACTTAGATTAGTTTGGGGTTGATGGCACACATTATCAACAAATTAAGAACATATGCTTTGATTCCAACTTTAACCTCCAGACCCTCTTTTCTTGGTGTCATTCATTCTGCTAAATTCTGTTGAAATCCAGTAGACAGTGGAAAACAAATCGATAGTGACGTAGTGACGTGAAATGTGTATCAGACAGTCACTTGTATCAAATTATTCTCAAAATAAAAGGTGACTTATCGTCAATAAGATACCGTTTTCTACAGAGTTAATTCCTCCTAGAATCAATTTTATTAGTAGAGGGCTTGATTTAAGTATCAAGTATCTGTGGTGTATTAATTATCATTGAGACTTACGCTTTAAGGTAAGAAATTAAAGAATGGGTTTGTAAATTTTCCTCCATTTGTTTTCTTGTTTTCAAAGTTTTTGCTAAAAACGTACCTAAGACATACCTTGAATATGTAAAAACGCTATACGCAGTTTAGAAGCTTTTCATCCTCAAATGTGTGTATCAAGTTTTAAAAAACTAATCTGATTTTGAATTTGCAGAAAAAATTATCAAAATGGAAGTAGGTGTGGAAACAAATACAAATCCAAAAACACCGACTCAAAAACATTCCTTTAGCCCAGTGACGGGCGGATCTCCTGTCAAGTATTTTGGAATAGCCCACCACGGTAAGCTTAAATATTTCTAGTTTTTCTCACCTTCGGAAATTAACTTTGTATCATAGTAGTTTTTCACACAATTTGAAATATTAATTTGCACGTACGACGTACACAAATCAGTACGTTGACAAACATAGCTTTAATTCGTAGTTAATGAGTAATTGGTCATTTATTGCATTATTTTTTACTATATATATAATCTTCGATTCACAAAAATCTAAAATTTTGTGTTGAATTTTCTTGAATCTACAACAGGTTTGGGGGTATCACTACTATTGTAAATACCTACATAGTTTCATCACTCACCCAAATTTGTTTTTTAATACTAGTATTTAGTAGTAACTGTCATAATTCGAAAACTATTCATGCACGGAGTCATTCTATATTATATTATATAAAAGAACAACATTATTGGTATTGGACTTAAAAAGCCCTTCTGGAAACCAACCTGGTTTTTTTGTACATTTTAATTTCATTCTTCAATTCCTTTGCCTTTTTTCTTATTATTAATTTCCTTCTTATTTTAAACTATGCCTATTTAATTGCTATTCTTTACTGGTGGTTTGGAATATTATGTCAAACCGATCGGAAATTCTGTCTGTGGAATATAAATTGTGTCTAAGGGGAGTTTTATTTGAAAATTGTAAATTATGTAGATTCACTGTACGGGGTTTTGTAATATTTACTGTGTATATAATTAATTAATCGGGGCTTAATTTTGTTTTGGTTTCCACATTGTAGATTTGTTATTCCATTCGATTCTGTCCGCACAAATTGGGATTTGTAAATTTTTTAGTTTAAAAAAATTCAAAGCTTTTCTGTAGATTTTTC
This sequence comes from Isotoma caerulea, assembly GCA_034696405.1. NCBI lineage: Eukaryota > Metazoa > Arthropoda > Collembola > Entomobryomorpha > Isotomidae > Isotoma > Isotoma caerulea. The sequence goes on along the minus strand of JAQFZZ010000082.1, from coordinate 19,504 downwards.
GTACATTATTTGTAAGTAGTAGTGTAGCACAAGTTGGTTGTTTTGTTCTGAGTCATTGTGATTGTTGATATAATATAAAAATGTGGATTCATTGTTTTTGTCATTTTTTATCGTGGACGGATTTCTCTCTACCTTCGGACCCGGTGTATCGTATCGTATCGTAACCATTCACCAAATTTGATCTGTCTGCTGATCAATTCATCCTGACGTGACTTTCTATACTTTGATTGATTATCCATCCATCCTAATCCTTTAATCCGATATTTAAATGATTTTTTCTCAAATCTTTTAACTACTCTGCCTCAATCCTTTTTGTTGTCATTTCCTAAATAACCCATCAATCGAATTGGCTATTTCCTTTGAATTTCTTTGTGAAATGGGAATTTTGACCTACCTCAACATGTACTTTACCTTTACGTGCCACCTGACCTCTACAATCTACAGCATCCGCAGTCTATGGGGATAATGAGGATCCCTACCCTAGTCTATCTGATTACCACGATTACGAACCCAATCTGGAGTTTGATGATACTGAGCTTGAACAAGCTGCTTCTACGGGTAAAAACATAATTTAACACAAAAAATCTGTTTTAATTTTATTAATTCAATTATTTTTTTATAAAATAATTCATACTAACAAATTTATTCTGATCTTCTATCTTTTTTCTACCTTTAAAGAACGAACTGTCCGCAATGCAATGCTACCTTAATTTTTTGCTCATTCAGTACATTCTTCGATTTTTACAAGCATGCGTGTGTGTATATAATGCAACAAGGCAAATTACTTAGCACTTAAGAGTGTAATTGCGTATTATAAAATTCCACAAGTGTTTTTGCCATAAAATAGTGCAACTATTTTGCTATAATTGTACCCTTGTTGCTTTTATGAGAACAGTGATTTTTATTGTGTTTGGGGCTTTTGAAAAGCTGACATTTGGCTTTTTGTGGTGTACACGACTCTCTCTCTAACTTGCGGTTTAGAATATCTCATCATGATGATGATTATCCTCCTGTTTATAATGATGGAGTATATACATGGGGCTTTGCGCTAGTGAGGAAACATTCTAAATTGAAAGTCGAATTTGAACAAGAACGAAAATAAATTCTACTGCCATTTACTATGAAATGTATATTAAAAGTCATGATAGTCATGAATTGTGACTCTTATGAGGAAATTAACATTTAAAACATAAATGGTTAGTCTTTTAATGATTTCTACCAAACTATTCATTGATTTCTTAGAAAATTTGCCTGTGATAATAAATCATTGAATAGAGTATTATAAATTAAAGTGATTAATTAAAATTAATCCGAAAGGATGTTTTCACTCTAGATTTAAATTATATTAATTGAAGTGAATTACAGAAGTCTTTTTAATTAAAGAAGCATAAATAACATCAGCTAAGTAAGGATGATGTAAAGGAGTTTCCCGTCTGTCATTCTCGTGCTAATCTGTTGTGTTTTATACTTGGCTAGTGATTCTATTGATTTGCGGACTAGCAATTAGTTATGCGACTAAAATCGCAATACCAGAAGTACTTTGTGTTTGCAGAAGTTAAATTAAAAACGACAGTTGACGTAGTCCAGTTGTCTACTGCATCAATTAAGTGAATATTTTTAGATTAGATTGGATTTACTTGAGGGCAATAATAATACTGTCCGCGTGATGAAATGATAATCTGACAGCAAGGGTAAATATGATTTTGTAGTTTAGAAGCTTCCCATTGCCCATAAATTCGACGAATCCTTCAGTTTTGTCTATACTGTGAAGTAAGAGTTTTAGATGAAACCACTTCATTATCTTTAGCCCAGGGATATTTGTTTTCTTACATAAAATAATTTTGTTAATGAGATTAACATTTAGTCGAGAGCCGAATAATTAAATTATTATTTCTTAATTCTTGGTAAGTTATTTATAAGTTAGGCCAAAACTTTACCCACTTTTTACGTCATTTCCAAATAGAGGAAAAAGTAAACTGTGGTTCAATGTTCAATGATGAAAGTTTCAATTCCTAACTGGCACTACATGAATTAAATATAAATTACCTAGTATGGATGAATCATTCTTGAATGTTAAATGCTATAAACAAAACCTTGCATTTGGTTATCGTTCGGCTAGGATGTTTGTGTTAAGGTTGAACATGTGTTGATTCTCCATTATTCTAATGTGTTCTGTGATGATATTGAATTGATGATACCGATCATCTCACAAAAGCATGTGGTGGCTTGGCTTGCTTTATGATGATAACAATTGCAATTTGTAATCAAGCAAGATGGTTCTACGGAATAACAAAACAATGATTTAGTACAAATTTTACCATTATAAACGATGTAGTATCAACTCAACCATTTATTTTCACCACGACCACCACTGCCACTTGCAAGCTATTATTTTTTAGTGTTTGCTAAATAACAAATGTTGGTGGAAAATGAAACCGATTTTATTGTAGAGAGAGAGCGAGCAGAAATAAAAAAGTAAAAATTATGCATCATATTAAATGATGGTAGGATGAGCAATTTTGACAACTGAATTGAATAAGATTTATGCATGCAGTCATTTGAAATCGGCATTAAAGTACTTACATGTGTTTCCTTGTTGAATGAAATAAATAATTCTGTACTCTAAATACATCGGTAAATGTATTGCATTCTGAGTCAGAATTAATCATCAGATTAAAGTGAGTATGTGCAAGATGATGTTCCAAATTATCACCTTTGCCCTCTATTTATTCAGAATGATTTAGTTTAATATAATGTCTAATATTTTTTTCTATAGATTAAAACAACCCTATTATTATCGGTCATTCTTACAAAAGTTGTTTATGATCTGAAAAAATACAATTTAATGTAGGAGTCAAGATAGGAATAATAGTAAAGTAAATAAATTACTTAATGAAAGTAATATTTGACATAGGTAAAAGGATTTTTTCATAAAAAAATAAAACTTATAGCAGTTTTTGTTAGTAACAATCTGTAGTTTATGATCTTTCAAAATTTGGGTTTCCCTTGTTTTATAAAGACGAAATGAGGGCTCAGGAGTAGGAGAGTTTGTAGTTTAGCATTGTATTTTAAATGGTAGAATTCATGAGCATGAATAATGTTATGCTATATTATTATTAGCTCATCGTCTTGAGGATGTATGACGTAATTTTTTGTATATCTTGTTATGGGTGGAAGAAGCTTCATTTGTGTTTTCAATGCAGATTCAAAATGAAATACATTAAGAACACGAGACAAGAAAGAGGAGAGAGAGAGTTAAGTTAATAGCCGAGATAATAATAATTTAGCTCATTCTATTTAGTTAAATTCATCCAAAATAATATAATATGAAGCGTGTAATACACGTCCTTGCGTTTGTTACGTTAGAATTTTGAAGCTACAGATTTGAAGTTTGGGCTTGGTTGGTTAACGTTTATTCTTATTCTTAAAACTACAATAAAACATATGGGTTGAGTAAATTTTCCTCATTTACAAATTTACAATCTTTAACGTGTACATGCTACTCATTACATTTTAGGTTTTAGACTCTTAAGAACACACTTAATGTCGGTTAAATGTTTTCAGCAGTATTATTATTATGTTAAAATTTTGTATTGCAGAAGGAAGTGGGTAAAAGTTTTTGCGCAAAGCACTTAAATAGTATAGTAAAACTTTTCGTTCATTAGTATAACAAGTAAAATTTATAAGTATTTTTTGCTATGATGTTGTGGTGCATTATCTTATCTTCCATAAGTCGTAGTGTATATGTGGTGGTGGTGGGTGATGTGATGATGATGATAATTACTGCCTCATAGGATTTAGTTTCCAACCGGATGCTGTCAAATTGCTATTTGGCCAAAATTAGGTAAACAGCAGGTCGACGCTGTACTATAAGTTAGAGCATTTGGGTTACTATGTTGATGTCATATTGTTTGCTCACTCAAATTGCATTGTTATGGGATCGTCTTCATTTCATTCTTTGAAATATTTAACATTGACACTATAACTAACCAGCATGAAGTTACTAGAATCACTGCCTACACATCACATAAAAAGGCATGAAAGAAGATGCTTCTATCTCCTGTTCGATGTTCTGCCAATTTGTCCATGTATGATCATTTTTCTGTATTTGCATACTTGCTCAAACATATTAATATGCGATTGCACGAATTTACTCCTTGTCCATAAATAGGTCCACTGAATTAGTTAGACATGCCACATTGGACATTCATGCATACACCGTGTTATATTGAAATATCTTTAATGCGGAGGTTTTTGCACTGTAGTGTAGGCCAGGCAGTATATCGATTCATTGAGGAAATTTATCGCAATATGCTTTTTGGTGGGCGTGGTCAAAGAATTATCTTAATGAAAAGGGTGCAAAGCCTTTTACGCCAAAGGTATAATTTATACCAGTACAAATCCTCTCTTTGTGAATATTTACTCTTTTATGTTGTCAGCTTCCGTAAGAATCGTGCATCGTATGGAATAGACCAGTAGGTGCAGTAGCAGACAATTGCTATCTATCATAACCCCGATAATAAGTACCTAATTTATAAATTGATTGATGAGCTTTTAAGTTATACTATTGGAATTTGAAAGAAATCCTACTTAAGAGTTAAATAAATGAATTATTATGATGAAGATCGATGATCGATCTTGGATTTACTTTATAGTAAAAGAGAAAGAATGTTAAATTGTTATGCATGTTTCCTCAAGCTTTTATGGTAATGGAATGGGTAATGCGTGACTGAACTAAAAGTTAAAAATGTTAAATTTAAGATTGGCAAAGCGAAATCGATAGATTGTCTCTGTCTGTGTGACAAACATGGTTGGTTGATATTTATTAGGATCATTGTGTGTGACCTTTAAAATTGATCAGGAGGGTAATTGATCTTGAGTTAGTTTTTTGTTTTAGTATCAAATAACATGATCTTGATCAGAACAAGATCAGTAACCTTGGCTAATTTACTTACTTCAGTTTGACTTTCATTACCTACAACCTACCAAATTAACTTTGACACGGTTGGCCTTTATCTTTTTTGCCTGTTTATAATAATATATGTGTAGTAAGAAAGAGCGGATTATGTTCTACATAGTGTAATAATAACAATAGGTATAGGAGCGTCGCAATTTCAATAGCTTTTTTATTACCGTGTGAGTGAGTATATTGCAGATTTTAGATAGCAGTCAGTCAATTTAGCGAAGTATTTTTTTAGATAGGTAGTTTGTATTCTAGGTGTATCGCTAATAATGAGTGTGATCGATATGGATAATAGATTGTTTCTTTTTTTAGTACAAAATTTAATACATTTGGAAATTATGTTTGAGCCTGAAGTCATAAAAGTGTTGCTGAATGAAATACTAACACGGGAATCTGGGACAGTCAGTGCAGTATTTTTCTTATGGATTTTCACTTCATTATTTAGTCACCTTTAAAACTGTAATAACAATATTATGGTTTTGTATATGAACTATAGAATAGAGCCAATAGAAGAGATTTATCCATTTTTTTGAAAATATTATTACGCTTTGTATCATTGTATAAGAAAAATCAGAGCTGCTCTGTATGGGATTTTTATAACAAGAAGTATGTAAAACAAGATAAATGCTCAAAGGAGAGAATTCCTATGAAGAACAGTCAATTTCGAATAGTTTTATTTAGCTTAAAGGTTTTTTAGTTTTTGGGCATGGCTAAACGCTATATACTACAAGGCATTAGATTTTATTGCATTTTATCACTTAACTTAACAATTTAGTTCTTACTGAGTAAAGCTTTGTGCTGGTAGTGGTAGGTCTCTCTCTATTACCATCAATAAAGATAGAGGCTAAACCTTGATTCGATTTTTCTGTGAAATCGTAAAAATGAACAAATTATGCGTGAAATTCAGCACACCAGGGAAACATCATATTATTATTATTGGTTACAAATGTTATTTTCCTTTGCCATGCTACACTGACAATGATATTCGTATTAAAATTTAGAATAAGTGCAAACTACCCACCAGTCTTCTCTTTAGGCTAGCTTTGGTCTAAATTGCATTATTTAAAAAATTTTAGAAGTATAACAGAAGAGCGTTTTAGTCTTTGGATGGTGTAACGCCCTGTGTAAGCCGTCTTTGATCTGATTTTATTATTATTATTATTATTATTATATTGACATTATTATTATTATTACATTTCGTATAATTTCCTCACGTTGTCGTTTATTATTAATAGAAACTGCAGATCGTTAGGTGTGAGATAAATTGCTGAATAATACTCTAACTTGTAATCCCCATGTAATGAATGAATAATGAAAAATTAATCCTTGCTTAAGTGCGTGCTGGGCTGAGAGATTAAAGTATTGTAAAAGTCTTGTGGCGTATCTCCTCAGTCTTTTTCATTTCCAAATTATTCAGTTTACTTCCCAAATTGAAAGCGTCGCTTTGTAACCTCCTTACAACTGGGGCTGAGAAGTTGTGTCATTCTTGAAACTGTTTAGCCAATTGTGTATTATATTCCGTCCACTGTCCATAATTCTTGGGTCGGATTTGGATTCAATTTGTAAATAGAAATACATGTATGGCTGTAGATGCCAATTAGCCGGAAATGTGAAAAAGATATTACACAAGAATTATAGGTGGGTGCCATTGCAGGTAGCACAAGTTACACCATTATCGCCTTTATACTAAGATAACAATAAATTTTCGTGCTTTTTCAACAATAGAATAGTCAGTAGAGTAATGTGCTCATCTGAAGTATATTGTAAATTGTTGTATCATTCATTCCATCTGTAAAGCATCGTGTGGATGAAGTTGAAGGCAGCTAGGTTATTTAAACGGACTTAATTTAATTTAAAGTAGCTAGATATGAATGAAATGGAAATTCTAAAATGTTCACAATTGCGTAAGGTGTACACGTTTTTTGTATGTTCATTCTCTTCAAGAATGTGATGAGTTTATCAGGCGTTGAAAAGACGAAATGGAAAGGATTTTTATTCGAAATTAATTTCAAATGAAGGTATTAATTTAAAAGCCGAAAGAAAAATTTCTCTGTCACAAAAAATTTAAGACAACAGATTTTTTAATGTTGAAGTAAAAAACTGCACTTATGGTAATAATGATGTCATTTTTGAAGTGTTATTAGTATTATTACATAGTGTACAAATTTTGTCGATCGATTGCGGTGTTAATGCATTTCAAAAAATATTAAAGTTGTAAAAATCATTTGGAAATTTAATTTATCTTGTTTTTCTTAACGTAGTTTGAGCGACAGAATGTTCATTTATGTAGGAAATACAAATTAGAGGTGACAGAAAAGCAATAATGACAGTTTTGTTATTTAATAAAAATCCATAATTGAATGATGTGTTTTAAAAAGGAAAAATAGAGTTTCCCTAATGGAAGTGAAGTAAACATAACACACGTTTAAGATCTAAGTTGAAGTAAAATAGGCCATAGTACAAAAATGTCTATTTTGTCTTCTTATCTCTCTACAGCCATAAGAGTAAGAGGTACGTGACGTAGTTAAACAAGTTGAAAAACAGAGAAGTGCCTAAATAATTAATCAAAGTGTCTATTATAGGCATAAGATGTCAACTGATAAGATAACAAATGACAGTTTTTTTACTTATTCTAAAGATTTAAGCTTCTTGATAATCTCACAGCATTACGTACATGCTTAAAATACAAAGTGTCTGTTTTGTAGTACAAGTTGAAACTTTGTTTTTGGAATTATTTTTGGTTTTAATATATAGTAGGCCTCTTTATCGAATTGAAAGCTAGGCATCTAGCCAGTGTAAAAAGTAAAATAGGGCTTGCTTAGGAACAGAACGGTTAGACGAGATGCAACGATGCAGAAAAGGAGCAAAAATTGACGGAAAAATGTTAAATGAGAAGCTGAGCCAAAATACTTCTAAAAGTACAAACTTTGTGTGTGTACAAAGTTAGTCTATATAGTCCGTTTAAAACAGAATGTGGTCTTATTATTTTTATTTATAATAAAAAAAAAGTTAATTCTTAGTTTAGTTTAATATGTGAGTAAGTAACTACTATGTACTGCTTTTGTTCTATTTTTTTTCTTATCTCATTTTCCACTACCAAAGGCTAACTTGATATAGTGGGAATAATTATATTAGACTTTGTAAGTGGGGTGATATTATAAGTTAACTGCCTAGTTGGGAGTAAAACAAAGTCTCATATAAATGTAGGAATGATACAGAGCGATTAATTGAGATAAGAGAAGGTCAGCTTTGTCCTCTTTTAGCTCATTTCCTCTGCGGTTCTACCTGTCCTACTTGTAAACGGTTTTCTTGTTAGTATGTAAACTAAGGCGGTGTGGAAGGGTCTGTAGTTAAGGTAGGGTAGTATTATTTATTTTACCATTAAAGATGTTTAGCAGACAATGATGAATGATAGTGTTGTGTTTGCCGAGTGTGGAAAAACCTTTGTTTTATTTTATTACCTGTAATTTCTATTGACTTAGGTAAATCAGGTTTTTTATCAAGAAATAAATAAATACAGATATCTTTTAAGTTATCTTTGCATATCCTGTTCCCTGTTGATGAATAAGCGGTACTATTTATAAATGTCTTCCGAAGGTTGCAGTTGTTGTATTGTATGCAGTTATTTATTTTAATCAGTAAGTTCATCAGGAAAAAGTTTTATTCAGCGCAAGAAGAAGTTGGTTACTCGGCTATGATATTAGAAGTTCAAGCCAAGCTGAAACTTACGAGTGACACTTGCAAATGGTTTAATCAAGGTAATTGGTCAGATTTGTAAAAGATACTTAATATTAATTAAGGATTCTGCAGCTACTATGAAAAAAGATGGTACTTATCGTTAGATGTAGGAGAGTGGGGTTTTTAGGATACTTTCGAGTGTTTCATTTGAAAATGACAGTCTGATGTTCTTGACACTTGAGAATCCAATATTACATTTGATTGAGTCAAGCTAGATAAGACCAATTCATATCAAATTAATTTTTTAAATCCTGTGTCTAGCTTGATGCACTGTTCAAAAGTTTCGATTAAAAAAACATGAAGTTTACATCTATTTGATCTGAATCATCCTTTAAACATGATGGTTTCTGACTGATAAAGAAAGTGAAAAATAGTTAGGTAAAGAAATCTTTTAGTTTAATATTATCCTCGTGCTAACAAGCCAAATCGGATTTGATTAAAGCAAATCGTCTCTTCTCAATGAAAGACTCTTCTTTAGAATTTTGAATAAATTTTTTGACGCGTTAAACAAGTTTTAGAATTGTGAAGATTTCAACGTTGACTGATCAATAAATAGTTTTGCAATGAATAAAGGAAAACCATAGCCTTAGGAATTTATGTGAAGAAATTTTTAAACATTTTATTTAGGTATCTTTGAGGTTTTTGCTTTCAAGCCTATTGAAAATGTTGTCATATTGAGGTAAAGTTATGAAATCGGGAATGAAATCGAATGCTTACAAAACTCATAAAACCAACGTTTGACCCTGAACTATAGTTATAAATGAGAATGAACTTATTGACCAAAAGGTTTTGTATTCGAAGTCAAAGTCGGTATGTCGTCATTGTACATTCAACATTGTGGTTGTGAAGATCATGACAAAACTCAAGTTATTTATTTACTTAAACTATAAAAAGATTTTTTATACTAAATACCAAATCTGTCTACAATGTACAAAAGTCCTTGTTATGTTTTTTAGATACATTAAAAAGCAAAATAGTTTTATACTTTCAGCTGTATTTAATTGGTTACATTTAAAGCTTTCAAAATAGTTCAGTCATTCATGTCATCATCATAAACAGCTATTCTTCTACATTCTTCTGTAATAGAAGTTCTATTATAACACGTAAACACGTTTACCTGCTTTAGGTAGGGATTTACATATATCTAAAGTTTGCTTACTTCAAAAGAAACTGGCAAGGATGATGAACCGTGTAAAAGCAAATTCATCGCTTTCCATACTTTTTCTTTCATTTCTTCACGTGTTTTTCATTTCATATCACAAGAAAAGTGAAGAATGCTTTCAAATAATAATAATAAAGTAAGTAAGTATGCAGTTGAAAAATTGGCCTGAACATTAGCATTATCATTGTGTTGCTGCTGTGTGTGGCAGAAGCATAAGTAGTAAAATGTCAAAAGCAGAAATTACTCTCGAATGTTCAGTCACAAGATGAAGAGGATGATGATTGCGATTTTTATTTTGTCAGATGGCAAATTAAAAGTTGCCTATAAAATTTCTTTCTAACTTTATATAAGTACAAATCTGCGTATTGTAAATGATAATATTAAAAGATTTAAGTGTTCTCGCATACTTGTACTAAAACTTGTCATTTCCATTTCTGTAGTAGTAGGATGTCAGTCAGTGTGACATTTTAATGTAGGTTTGAACGCTAATAATGTATGTGGAAGTACACACATGTATTTTCCTCTTGTATGGAAGAAATTGGCATTTTCGCCTATCTCTTAAAACTCTTCTACATCTGCCAAGTGGTAATTTTCTATCGAGCGTGTGAACGTGAATGAATATGTTTACGCTAACTAACTGATGTGACTTATGTGAGTGTGAGGATGATATGACAATGACAGCTACAGATGAAGATTAGATGAGAATTGAGAAGAAAGGGTTAGAATGGAAAATAATATTTTTTTATGTACTGAAAGAATTCAAGTATTAAAGTGGTAGTGACTTATGTGAGAATTACAATGCAGTTTTTACTATTTTTGCCATAATTTTACGTGAAAATGATAATGTACTTTGTAGATATCTAATTGTATTGTATTGAAAAATAAAAAGATTTAAGAGCCAGCTGCCCATGCAATTTTGCAATTTTTGGATTCTCAAAAACTTTCCAAGGTTCACTGAAGTTGACTTCCTCAACCGTTTTACTTTCCTCGAACTGAGGTTTATATAAAAATTATCAAATTTTAAGAGTCATAGTCATGATTTTAAAACATGAAGTATAAACTTTGTACAAATTTTACAGTCTTTAGTTTTTCAGACTATCAAACTGTTCACGAGAAAAATGTGTGTGGTACTTGTAAGAGTAAATGGCTTTGTTATCGAAGGGACTTTTTTATATGCAAGTTATTTTGTATTTCCCAACCGAAATGTTGTTTTTATTCGCTGTTTTCTTTTCTTACCGATTTTCAAGTTTTCCGACAGGTATTTAATTTAATTAGCTACTTGTTGCTCTGTCTGTATATGTCTGTGTATGTAGGATTGAGTTACCAAAAGAAAAGTCCTTCATATGTCTCAAATCTCAATGAACTGAAGTTAACATTTAGATAAGAACATATAAAGAGAGGGAGTACAGGAAACAGGAGATTTACTACAATTACCTTAGCTATTATATAGCGGACTGGTATAAAATATAAAAGTTTTTAAGGTTTTTTCGAGCCCTCACAGAAAGTCACGTCAAAATTAGTGCAACAGAGCATGGGATTTTTTTTTCTCTGTAAAGTACAGTGGATTTTCGTTATGTGAACCAGTAAGATGAGTAAATAAATCTTAAATCTCATGAACCTTGGTCTTCCTTCCTTTTCTCTAAGAGATTTAATTTACTTTAGGCCATGGGCTATGACTGTGTCTATACACTCAACGTTTCTATACCTATGCCTCACTCATCCCTGTCAGATTTTTATGGTTGGCTTGTTGGCTACGGAAGCTTCAAATGAACTTTTTGATTCTAGATTGAAACCATCACCTTGCTAAAAGATCCTTGCGGTTGATATAATCAATGTGTTAAGACTTCAATCTCTTACTGTAAGGAAGAAGTAGTTTAAGATCCAGATGTGATAACAAGATAGGATAAGATTTGATTTGCCTGTTCCTTATTATTAATCTGCAAGCATAACTTTATTATTTATTTATTATTATATATGGGGTAATAATAATGAGATTTGATGGAAGGGCTTGTCTTAATTTTTCAAATAGACTGCGAGAATCAGATTTATGCGTACAAATAGAAGTAATTTAATTAAGGCTTGTTAGGATTTGGCACTGAGAAATGATGAAGGATAGTTTGAAATGGAAATTGCATTTTTTGACTGAGAGTTGAAACAAAGGTGACACAACTCTAGCGGAAGTATTTAGTTCTTTTTATTGTAAATGGTTTAAAACGTTGTGTGTGAATTTTTGTAAGTATGAAGCGATTTTGAGCTTTATGCTTTGATTTAAAGTTAAAATAAATACAGAAATCCGAGTGCAACTTTTGTCTATCATGATTTTGTCTATTTTGGCGGATAGTTTTTGCAGATTTTTTCAATAATTATTTGCATTAGATAGTAGTAACGTGAGTTGAAAAGGATCCGGAAAGATTCTGAGCTAGTTGTTGCATGACCAGAGCTCATTAAGCGATATGATGATGATGATGACCCTAATGCGTATTGCTAATCCGACCTTCTCATCTCATCTGTCTAGTTGCTACTTGCAGTCTACTTTTGAACCAAGTCATAAAAACCCCTTGACAATAACTGCAGTTTTTGGGCGTTTTTTACTCAGTCAGTAGAATTCGCTTATTTGAAGAGGTGAGGTGTATCGCACTTTGCATGTTTGTTAGTGATGAACCATCTAAAGCTCATCTTTGAATTTATGAGTACGAAAAGAGTTTTTGTGATAAAAAAATCAGAGACGTTTTTAAATTTTGTAAGGCTTTGCATCACGCTAATTTTGCGAAAATTATTATATAGTAGTAGAGCAAATGGGCATGGTCAGTGGTTAGTTAGTCAAGTCACTTAAGAAAATAGGCTTAAGTAATTTCCAGTAATGATCTTGAATAAACCGTTAAGTCTGACCAGTGACCTAGGAAGTTAAGAAATATATTTAGTAAATAATTTGCATGGCATTTTGCAACGCAACATTGCTAATGTATGTCGTCCGTGGTCATTCGAATGCGAGTCACACACAGCTAAAATCTTTTTTTTGCATATTATTATTGATATCGGCACGCTTTTAGCAAAGTTTTGATTGTTCAATTATAAATTTGAATGGTAAAGTTTTATTATGCGTGCTCCCTGCTGTTTAATCAAAGTCATGAGAATATCAGCTCTAATCTTGGGTGAATGAACAAAAAAAAAATTGAAATAATTATTATGTCCGCAGTATAAATTTTTAGGTGGTTGTTGTTGTTGTTGAGATAACTTTTACTTACCCATCCGTTGTGGCGAAATTCAAAGCATTGCATTTATTAAGTAGAATAAAACTGTTAACAACTGCGGCTGATTGTACTGTTCGTTTTGTTCTCTGTTATTGTGGTTGGAGATAATTCTTTGTAGAGAAACGAACTTACTCCACATTTTTGTTTATTGAATGAAAAAAACTATGATGATTATTATTATTGTTATAGTGCTTGAGACATGCCTTTATTCGTAGTTTTTAATTGAATCTTTTCGTATGATTTCATGACAATTGGGAAATTAGGTGTTGGAGAAGACGAGATCAAAGTGTTCGACTATTTGGAGTCCCCTGTGTCGGATGGAACAATAGAGGAAAATTTTGAAGAAGAATTGGCCGCAGCACCATTCATATCGGAACCTGACTCAATTACGACAACTCCTTTACAAGACGAAGAAGACTTCTCGGACATTTCTCACCATGGGATTGTCGAAGTTGTGGGGGATGATGCTTATGGACGGAAGATCATCGTCGTTGCAGCTTGTAAACTGCCTTCGAATAAGAGTTTTGATCATCAACGATTTCTCAGGTAGGTTATCAAAGTCATCACATGAGTTACAACTGTTGAATTTTAAAATCCTCAAAGGAACGAAGAGAAGAAATTTTTAAATTGTAATTAAGTTAAGACCTATGTGGCATTATAGGTTGGGCTATTTAATGCATTTTTTTAGTTGAATTATTGCCTCTTGCAAGGGTTTCATTTAATTCTTCAAAATCATCATCATCATCAACTGAGAATCAACAGCTTTTTTAGTGCATTCTACTACCAAGAAGCTGTTTTTTAGTCACTTTACAATGATGAAGTTGTAATAGCCAAAGTAGGCATTTAATTATCATCCACAAATTAGATCAAACTTTGATGATGATGATGATTGAGGCAAGCAACCACTGGTTGAATATTATTATTATTATTATTAAAAAAGTGTTGAAAACGTGGTCAAGCTTTTGCTACACAAAAGACTTAATGCTAGAGTACATTGTAGAATGAAATCAACAATACAGGGTGGTTTTACTTTAGCTCCATTCATGGACTAAAATTGCAATTTATATTAAAGTAGTCCACTCCAAACTTTGTACAAATTGCATTCCTTGCATCGCATGCATGTCTGATATTATACATTTTCTATCGTCATCTTAATAAAAAGAACACGTTTCGGGGATTATAAATGTTTTTAGAGAGACTTATATGCCTTGAGATAGGAACATTTTGCTTTGTTTGCATTGAGACTAAATTCATCTTGGAAGTGAGTGTGCATATTTGTAAAAATATCTATTAGTTTTTATATGCATAGAATAATTATTATTTAAGCTTGTAGGTCTTAAAAAGAAGGCAGGTATAGAGGGAAAACAGAAACATTTCGTTTAAAATATCTCAATCTATTTATACACGTGGGGAATCTATGATTGATTGGTTGTAAGGTCTTAGTTTTTTTAATTATGAAGGTAAACTCAATTTTTCAATCACGACTGATCAATTCACCGTCGACTATGCCATGTTTCAGTAACAACGGGCAGTTTGTTTGTAACCAACGGTGTTAATTACGAAATAAGAATGGAAATAAGATGTTCATACAATATATACTCACTGTTACAGTAAACTCATGTTGTTCCAAAGACGTTTATTCTTACGTCTATGTGTTGTTCCTTTTAATTAAGACAATTTTGTCATCGTGTTTTCTTCCCTGTATTGTTTTTCATCTTTGTCATTAGTCATGAAAAGTGTAAACGAAAACTTGACAGAAATTGAGGAACAACGATAAGACTGATTCTATTGTCACGATGCGATACACGAGATTCTATTCATGATGACAATATAATAATATCAAGTTAATTATTGAAGTCACGTAGAATGCCAGGCTGGGCAAAAGCTTCCCTAAAACGAAAATTTTTTTCGCACTGTGTCAGGCTTTGTTTCCAATATTTATCACTGAAATTTAAGATACAAACGGTATGCACCATTAGTAGCAGATAATTTGTATATCGTACAACAGTTAGAAGTTTGAGGTTCAATTTGTCGTGAGAAAAAGACTACGCATATTTGATTACAGCTAAGAAATGAGTTTTCTCCACCTTGTCGGTTGTGTCAACTCCTATTAAACCGCATAATTGTTGTGTATAGTTTATGAACTTAAATTGCTTATTCTTGTGCGAACAAAAATGATTCAATATTGTTCGTTGACAAAGAAATAAATTTCATGTAAAAGGAATCAATGATTGTTATTGTAAAGAAATAATGATTTTAAGGTATGTTTTTGTTTCTTTGACCTCTAGATACCTTCTGTATACGCTGGATAAATACGTAGAGCAAGATTACAGTTTAGTGTATTTCCATCATGGACTAAACAGTAAGAATAAGCCTCCACTATCCTGGCTGTGGCAAGCCTACAAAGCGTTTGAAAGAAAGTACAAGAAAAATTTGAAAGCATTATATCTAGTCCATCCAACGAACTTTATCAAACTCACGTTTCAGCTTTTCAAACCAGTAATCAGGTAAGAGGATTGTCTGCATCAAGAAAAGGATTATATATTATGTGAATCTGACTAAAAAATCAATACTAACGACTTTTTTTCCATTCTAGTGCGAAATTCGGTCGGAAGGTCATGTACATCAATTATCTCAATGAGCTAAATCAACACATCAGACTGGATCAATTATGTATACCTCAACCAGTCTTAGAGTAAGTAAAGTAGTCCCTGAGTGAAACACATTTTGCAATATTTTGCATTGATGAATAGAAAATGATGATAAATGAGCTCATGTTGATTTCTTTTCTTTCTCCAGTTACGATCAACAATTATCTGCAAAATCAAGCCATAAGGCTCCTGTAAATGTAGCTGGTGCTCCTGCTGGGAATAACAAAAGCACTAAAGCTCCTTTGGACACTCAACAGTTTGGAGTATCGTTAGCATTTATCAAAGAACATAACAATTCTGACATTATTCCCCCTATTTTGAGACAGTGTGTCGAATATTTGAGTCAACCTGAAGGTTCGTTAATATTGTTTTGTATTTCATGGTTTCAAGTTACAATAGAATCATTAAAACAATTAGGCACATTTGGATTCCTGGAATGCTAATGTTTAAAATAAAATAATGAGAATTCACGTTTTAAAATCAATAATGAAGTTAGTTATTTCATTACAAAGACGTATCTGTATCTCTTTTAAAAGGTCATTGGAACTAAAGAGTTAGTAGTGATCGTGACAAGAAAAATGACTACCTATTTTTAGATAAAATATAATTGATTTACAGCTTTGGCAACGGATGGCCTGTTCAGAAGATCAGCGAGTACAGTTCTAGTCAGGGAATGCCAAGAGAAAGCTAATCGAGGGGAACAACTTCAGTTCAATGGAGATTTCCACCTTGCTGCCGTTCTTATCAAAGCATTTCTGAGAGAACTGGAGGAGCCCCTGTTGACCTTTGATTTATTTGAGGAAATCATGGACTTTCAAAGTAAGCTAAACTAACCTTTTATAGATTAGATCAATAAACCGTCTTCTCATAACTTGTGTAAATGTAGTTCAATCCTAACCTGTTTACGTTGTATTAATTTCAGAGCTATCGAAAGATGAGAGGGGTTCATTTGTAAAACAGATTATTCTTGAGAAGTTACCTGAGGACAACTACGCTGTATTAAAATATCTTGTTCACTTTTTGGCAAAGGTATGTATTCGTCTTCTCTTTGGATTGAATTAGCTAACAATTCTCTATTGATTTTCTAAATGTCAATATTGATTTTGTCTTTGTGTAGGTGATGGACCGTGCTGATCTGAATAAAATGACATCTTCCAATTTGGCAGTAGTATTTGGACCAAATCTTTTATGGTCTGAAAATCTAGCATTGTCTTTGGCAGCCATTGCTCCTATCAATCAGTTCACGGACTTTATATTTGTTCATCAAGACGAAATATTCCTCATATAATTAATCATTCATCACCTTGATCAGTCTCATTCCGGTTACGAAATTCAAGGATGCTAAAAGAGTGTAAATCGTTCCTGACTTGATTTGCGAAATGATTTTGGACGAGTTGGTTCTCATCTATCGTTTTGCAAAGCTACAATATACCCTAAGACAACGTTACACGTTAATATTACATTATGATTAGTTTAAAAATATTAAGTGTAAGCCAATTTCTAATAATACATGGCCGATGAAGTTGTAAATACACACTGTAATAATCATAATTCTTTACCATACCGATCTAATAAGTTATACTAACGACAATGCATGAGATTGATAAAAAATTATTGTACACTTTATTTTGTACCGGTTTATTCTAATTTGCAAATCCGAACTTGATCAGAGTACAACGCAAATGTACCTCTACATGTTTTTATAATTAGAGAGTAATTTGATGATTTGTCGGATGCTTGACAAAATCTTTATTGTATATTATACAAATTATATACTATGAATAGTTAATTGATTTGCTTATTATTACATATACCTAAGTTACCTTTTTGTACAGCATTTATTGAAAAAGCTGAACGCTGGAGAATAGTTTTTGGCCAGTTTCTTGATACCATATCTGTTCTTTCTTTTTTGTTAAAGTTTAGAACATTATAAAAAATGCCATAAATATTTTCATAAACTGCTAAGATTTTATATCAATACCAATCATTTTGTATTAACATATATTATACGTAAGTAATTTTGTGAATTTAAGTTCAACTGTCCGCTTTGAAACCCTATTCTATATTTGAAAGTGTTGTCTTATGCAAGAATGATGCACGCACTGAGTGCAGGCATGAAAGCGTTAGATAAAATCAAAAGAAAATTAAATGTTGAATTGATTCTGGTAATTAGTAACAACAATAAGGAGAAATTTCGTATCTGATCCCAGTGCATTCCCACTCTCTGTGATTACGAATCGTTAATTAAATAGGTATAGATGTGAGCAGTTGAGCTCATCCAACTCTGTAAGGTAGTTACGTTACAGTATGTATTGCAAAATTAGTTAATACCTATAGTAAGTAATGTAATCGACCAGTATCTTTTGCACGAATGGAAATGGAAACCGATCCGCAATGTATATGAGGAAGTAGTATGTTATTGTAATAATAAACTTACTGTATCATCACATGAACTATATTGATAAAATTGTTTACTTGTATGTCAATTTTCAAAATCAAAGAAAGGCTAATCGACTATTACCTCAAGTAAGTCCGGTTTTCGGTACTTATAAATTAAGAAAATGAAAAAATCGACTGTATAAGCATCACGCTCGTTTTCTACTTAACTTTTAAGATTAGTAGAAAAGGAAGCAAATAATATATAACCTTTGTATTTCTAAGAAACAAGTGTTTTATATGGTGGCATACGAAAACGAAGTATTGATAGATAAGATGGTAAATGAATAAATAATTACTGTATTATTTGTGGTTGATATTAAATTGCCATCATTTATGATAAATGCATCTTAAGTGGACGTCGGCTGCTATCTTGTCATGTACATTCGATTGTTCAATTTTCTTAATGATAAACCCAAAATCCCTTTGTAAGTAAAAATGTGTAACTAATTAGAACATACTTATTAGTATAAATGTTTTCCATGGTTTAACAGTTGTTAGCATGAAAACGCTGGCAAAATTTTCAAATAGCTTTTGTGCTAGGAGTTCTGGTAAATTAATTTATGAACATCCCGATTTAAAAGATTTCCATTCGGAATCTTTCAAACCTGTACTGGGATTTCTAAGATTTATAAACAGTCAACTTTCCTGCTACCACTTCACCTCGTGTATGCAAAACGTTTCCGCGTTTAGAAATTCAAGTAAAATTTAATGCATTTTCAAAAATTGTAATGACTTGGCTTCCAGATTTTGAAAAACATGAATGATACAACAATTAGTGGCAGACGTTCTAAAAAGTGGAATTAGTACCTTTACGAAACTTTTCATCACAACTTGAATTTTAATCATCTTAAATAACTATTGAAACAAAGGTTGGCAATTTAATTACCATCTTATTATTTACATTTTCAGCAATACTCGAAAATAATGAAAATATCAATTTCCCGTATATGTACTTGTCTAATAATATATTATCAACATTTTTGCAAAGAGTGTATTGTTACCAGTTATTATATATGCTTTGTTGGGACGACAGCATTTATGATTTATGAAATTGATTGTCTTATATAGCAAATGAAAGGAAAAAAAATAAATGAAGAATCTTTACTTCTCAAGAGTTAATTGATATTGGTT
The DNA here is from genome assembly GCA_034696405.1 of Isotoma caerulea. Classification (NCBI taxonomy): domain Eukaryota; kingdom Metazoa; phylum Arthropoda; class Collembola; order Entomobryomorpha; family Isotomidae; genus Isotoma; species Isotoma caerulea. The sequence goes on along the minus strand of JAQFZZ010000082.1, from coordinate 169 downwards.
TCCTCATGAGGAGCTTTACTTTATTATCAGGAATTTTATTAAAACGATATTGGATTTAGTCCAATCTTTATACTGTAGGTGTGCATTCTAGTGAAAAATGATGATCAAACAAATATGCCTTATTCGACAAAATTAAATGCTTCGTAACAAATATATCTATTGAAGTCCG
>JAQFZZ010000081.1:0-35552 GCA_034696405.1 Isotoma caerulea | reverse complement strand
AAAGCTAATTTTTTGCTTGATTTTTTGAGATATCGTGCATTAACATACGCGATAATCAACCTATAGAATTCCATTGTCAGTTGACGTATTTAAGTAAAAAAAAATTTAACTGAAGTAACTACTATGATAATAACAATTCTTTAAAATGACAAACTCACTACTCATTAGCAATCATATATATAATTATAATTCCATGTTAGTTATTAAATAACCATTAGTTTTATGTCATTTTAAACATTGATAAAAATTGATTTAAAGGTTTCGTCCATTTATAAATTTTTAAACTTCAAACTTCTGATTTACGAACACTCCCTTCGTCAATCTGTCGACATGAATGTTTTTCTACATACCGACTTAGGTACGTAACTATTAAAGATAAGTAGAAAAAGCTGACAGGAGTATGGACGTGTTTATATTTTAGTGGCTAAGTAGGTAAAGCACAATTTCATATATTATATCAGTATGAATTCTAGGATTCAAACGATTCAGCATAAAAAAGCAGCATAGGTGAAATTGTTATTGTAATATTCTCTTTGTTGTTTCTTTGCAATCGAACAAAGGCAACACTAACTCTTTTTCTTATTTAAATCTTCTTCCTACTTTCAAAAAGTTTTACCTGAATTTACCAGAAGAAACTGGTTTTTTATTTGAAATGATAATACGAGATGCATTACATAGCTTCTTGTGAATGAGAGATATTATTCAATAGAGTTTCAATCTCAGGCTCAAAGAATACGATGATGAGATATGGAAAGGATTTTGTGGAAGGAAAGAAAGGATGTTGATAATCGAGACGGAGTTGAGCTTATTTCACTTTCCCCGATTTAAATTCGTAGGTATATTGTTCTTAGAAAAAGAGCTTTCAACAAAATAGATTTGAACAGAGTACAGAGATTCACTAAAATAAGGCTATTAAAATAACAACATATACTGCGTAAAAAATATGACATATATATGCTTCTACAACATCAGCGTTTTCTTGGAAATTTCCAAGCAATTTGGACAAATGTCATGTACCTAGTATTTTCACCTAAACGTAATAATACAACGTACCCGATGACACTGTTACGACGAGGTGATAACAAAATGGCATGCTTCTGACGTATAATTTAATACTTCATACATTGTATAAAATTACTTAAAAATTTCCTTTTAAAAATGGAATGTAATTTCTCCTTTTAATGATCCCTGATAAAAGATAGCAACCTTAAAAGTGTGTTTTAACCCAACTTAAATATTTTTTTAAAAAATATTCAGGAAAGTATGTCACGAGGACAAATAAAAAATCGTTTTCAGTGTGCAATAAAGACTTTGTCCATGAATGGTTTCTATACATGCGTTAAGAAGGAATTCACCTCATGCTATTTCATAAAAGAATTATCGGATTCCCATTGAGATTGACCCAGTGTCAGCAACGACTCCCACTACCACGAATAGTGGCTCCATTTCTATTGAAATTTTACTGGCAAACTTTACGATTACGACCAAAGGACAACCCTTGCCTTGGTCTCTCTTTCTCTAGGTTCCATGTTCAATCTACGTTTGATTTTGCATTATAAACTATGCTGTATAAGAATCATAAGATAGAAATGTGTCCTAAAGGGAAAAAAACAGCAAGTACCACCATATACCATACTAGGCCAGAATGCTCTCTGGCAATGGTTGGTTGGTATGAACGATGATAATAATATAATGTTGTAGCTGTATACGTGTAGTAAAATGTGTTATATCTAATGTTTCCAGAGAAAGAAGAGGTTGGGAGAAATATTTCATTAGAAGAGTATGTGGCCTGTTGTATGGATGGAATAAAACCATAAACCATTCTTTTCCGTGCAAATGCATTCTCAGTATGCGTATCATCATCATCATCATCATCCTTTCTCCCTTGTGGACTCAACCACTGGAAAATTTATCCCGCACCCACCACCACCACCACGAGCAGCAGCACTTCTAAATTGTACTTTTTATCCTCGATAGATTCTAACCCCAAAGAGAAAGTCGCCCCACCCCCACCAGACCAGACCAGACCACAAACTGAAGAATAACCGTTCTAGGCTGGAATTCGAATTTTAAAATAACTGGGACAATCCATAATTTCAATAGTCTTCTAACCCTCCAATGTATCAAAACCTATCCCTTTAATGGTGAAATATGTAATGTAAGCAAATTTAAGCTTCGAGAGAATAATTCCCCCATTTACTTTCTCTTCTAAGGTTTTTTTGTTCCTTCCTTAAAATATCCCATGGAACTAACTGTAAGCTGGTTGGTAAAGGCATGGTATGAAGAACAAGATTGTTACTACTTACTACCTACCAGAGGGTGATATTATTTGAATTCTGATATTATAAAGGATCATACCCTTTTACCAATAGGAGATCAGTGGGGGGTTCCAAAGTAGTAAGAGAAGACATTGAAATGGAAAGTGAAATTAATTTTCGTGTCTCCCTTTTTCTTCCCAAGATATTTCTATTCTCTTTGTACATTCTGGCTTGTGTTTTGTTTTCTCTCTCATATGCAATTTTTGTATACAGACTCACAGAATAGGATAGAAGAGACGAGACAGATTGGGTAGTCAAGTCTGTAGTAACCGTCATAAAGGGTTACTGCAAACATTAAAGATTGCATTGAATCGCAGTCATAACCATCGTTGTATTTAATTGTATCTATTTTATAGACAACATAGAGATAACCCCAACCAAACTGAACATAAAGTATAGAGTATAAATTCAATATGACTTTGTGTGTGAAGTCTGTCTACTTTCTCCAGACCGTGTAACTAGTTGTATTCTGTATTGTCTAAGTTGCTCCAAGGCATATCATCTTGTATTCTTTTGGGTCAATAAAAACAAAATTGAAAAGAGATTAAGGGGAAAGCAATATGTTGTGTAAGTTCCGTCTGAACAAAGACTAATATAACTCTACCTATTATTATTGACTGAATGAAATCAAACGTCAGTATTTTGAAAGGAACGGGGATATTTCTTTGTATCAAACCAAGTAGATTACGACTGAAGGTGGATTGGATTGGATTGGTGGTGTAGATCTCTTCTAAATATTTCCTTTATCTATTGAGCGACCATATAGGTAGATTAGTGTATGTTATGTTGGTCATTCATCCGGCAATATCGCTTCCTTTTATCCACAAACAATTACCTCATTCAATCCATAGACTTCTAGTATTAGTGCAACCAGACCAGACCACCACCGACCCAAGAGTGAAATGTTCTTCTAGCAAACCAACCAGCATTAGGGATAGGAGAATTCTTTAAGCATTGCAATAGCAATTGCAAAACTATGCCATATTACTACCACTATAGGAGAACATCCCGCTTGGTTATAACTTCTGCAGGAGCAATCTTCTCTGCTCCTTCGAACTATTATATTACTACATTATAGAATATTTCAGTGATGGTGGTGGTAGGGAAAGTGAAAGCACACAGGGGCTATCTCTATTCTATCATTTCATATCACTCTTGCCTGGTGTATTTAGTTGGTAAATGTTGGTAGTTGCATCTTTATACTTTGAAATCCCAAAGCTAAGCCATGGCAAGGGTTATTCACCCTTTTTAGGGTATGATGGTCGTACTTTCACTTTAACCCATGGCCCTAATGTTAAAAGTAGGAAGTAGGAAGGGTTTAGTTTAAAGGTCCTTATAGGTACGACGAGGTAGACAGGGTATGTATGAGGTACAATAACGATCCTGAATGATGTAAACTACTACAGAGAGGGAAAACTAAGTCTGTCTCTATGTACTTCCTTTTAGGAAGAGAAAGTTATCCTTGATACTTTAGTTATATTTATGAGGGATCGACTCGGATTTACTTTACATACACTTAGACAGGATTTCGTTTACGAATCAGTGCTTTTACTGCTACAAGGGGATTACGCAAACATAGAAGAATCACATCCTTGACATTGGGGAAATAATATCATGGTGAATCGATCACATCTTTAACTTACTTGTATATATTCTTCACAATAATAAATACATAGGTAGGTACATAGGGAGAAGGTAAACCTTATGATGATGCTAATATTTGGTTATGGTATGGTCTATTCTATAGTAGTGGATAGTAATGGTCTGGGGGATGTCACCACTTTTTGCTGTTATCTCTTCAAGTTACAGCTCATTAGACTTACATACAGCTTGCATTGAGGAATCCGTTATATTATGGACTCTTTATACCTAAATATTATTGATGAATGGTTGATCTCATGACTTTACCTTTACTTTTACTTGCACACACATATATTACATACTGTATGTATGAGGGTAGAAAGTAAAAGTCGACCCGGTGGAGAAAGCAGAAAGGAGATGAAGCATAACTTTTACTTGTATTTGTACACGTACCTTACGTACTACGTAGGCATGCTTTCACCTCGAACTTTTACCAATAAATCTCAACTTATTATTATTACCGTAGGTCTTGAGTCTTTGATGTTCAAATTCTCTCCCCACCCTTGGTAAAGATATTTATCTGAATTCTGGGAAGGTACATTTACAATTGTGTGTTCTGTGCTTTCACTTACTCGAGTGACACCAGTGTTAAAGCTTTTGACTTCTGATTGTGCTTTCCTTTTTCAAAATCGTCTATTGCACTCCACTACTACCAGCTGTCAGATTATTTGGATGATGAAACAGCTACGGAAGTTTAGAGGACTATGAAACATTATCATCATCATCAAATATCATATTGTCATTTTCGTTATTGTATCGCACTGTCTCCCTTGGCTTCAAGTTGTGTAAAGGGTGATAGGTCATCCGAGTTCTAAATCCATCTATCTCTCTCTCTCTCTCTCTACTCTTTACCCAAAATATTCAAGTCTCATTAGTAGTAGGTTGAAACTCTGTTCATGTTCAATGTTTCCTGACTCCCATTATTGTCAGGCATTTCCTGGAAACAGAGTGGATTTACTCTCTAGAGTGGGGGAAACAGTAGAAAATGTAATGTTGACGGTGATGATGGTGCGGTGATGATACAAAGTACAGACTGGATGCTCATTAGCCCACCCCAACATACCATATGCATTCATGATCTATAATGTAATGCTGCAATGTAGTATGTACTTTTCGTTAAGAGAGATATTTATATTGTGCACTTTCCAACCATCATTATTCATGGGTATGGAACCTCAGGATTTATTACCCCTCCTGACGCACATTAATTAGCTTGTCCATACTCATATGCTCAACTATAAATGCACATCGTTCAGTCTGCTCCTACACCATGAAAATGACAATGGACACAGAGTAAAATGCATGCATAATAATATTTTGTCACCATGTCCTTGGACATGTAAAATTTAGAAAATTACAAAACGCTTTATGCCTCAGCATGCATTCAAGTCTGAAATTTAACATGAATTTGAATGGCTAATCAGTATCAGTCCATCCATCTCATTTATTGTCGTGTGCTGCTGATTCTTCACATGAAAATTTATACAATTTATACAACTAATGCGATGTGACACTGGTGACACTTGACTATGGACTTCCATTTGCACAGTTAAAAACAATGAGTCTCTCTATTTAAAACTAATTAAAAACTGGAAATACTGGCCATCTCGGCATTCTGCATCAAATCCTTGTCACAGTCCAGTCCAGTCTTTATCTCACCATTTAATTTAAATTCACTTATAATATAACAAGTTATATTTTACATATGCCTGATTGAGTCCGCCTTTATTGTGTAACCTGTCATAATGACATTCGCTTAGTGAATGTCTGACTACGATAAATATGCCTTTGGTGGTGTGGTGACTGGTTAGGTTTCACATTTTTTGTCTCTGGCCTGTTACGACGGCATAATTTAACAATATATTTTTTTACTGGGTGTGAATTCTCTGTGTGGTGTGGTGGGTGACATCATGACCCTGTGTGACCTGTCCATGTCCACGAGGAGGGATGCTCATGCATGTGAAGACAATTTTTTTGCTGTCTTCCTAAAAAAGAAAGATTCCTTTCTGTGAGAACGTTCCACCGTGTTTCTCACCATTATGTTCGTCTGTCTATGTCCTTTGTCTTACAAAAAGGTATGCATTATACTACACGATGGGATTTTCTATTCACTTCCAAAGAACAAGGTATTTTTGTCTGTCGCCTTTCTTCCATGTGCCATACCGTCATACCATCATACCATTTACCATTATGGCAATGCAATAATACTACGAGCAAGGTTAGATGAATGCGATTCGTGTCTTTTTTACCTTATATATTTTATAGGAAAGAAAAAGTCTATGAGAATAAGATTGGTTGAGAGAGAGAAAGAGACAATAGATATCTGCTGGGGCTTTCTATCTAATTCGGTGAGTGCACTGAGCATTTCTAGGTTTCGCATAAAATTCGCAAAATATTGGACTGAAAGTGGAAGTGTGAGTGAAGTCATAGTAGTCTGCCCACTTGAGATAGTTCTCTGTATATAAATGTAAAGTATTCTGAGTGAGTAGAAAGGTAGTAATAAGACAGGACATCATGGGTGGTGTGGTGGGTAATGTATATAGTGTTTAGGTAGCCGAGCGAGTTATATCTTTGAAAGATGTAAGAGATTTGAGGAAGAGAGTGCGAAGTTGACAGCTATCATCTATTCACCCCTTCCATGACCATCCAAATTTACCAAGGAGAATGGGAAAAAAGCAACTAGAAAAATGATTATATGAGACTTGGAGGAACACATTTTCTCAAATTGATCTTTATTTTATGCAAAGAGACCTCTTGGCTGCCAGCCTCATTTCTAGCCTTACTACTTCCTATCACACTTTTTATATATGTAGTTCAAGTACCTTATCGTGTATAGATATTACCCTACGTAGGAACTTATTGGTTAAGGTCCGTGCTTTCTTTCTACTAGAGATAGAAATAGAACTAAAGGTACTTGGTAAAGCAAAGGGACTACTTAACCATTACACCTATGACCAGAAAGAAATGAAGCCAGAAAAAAAAGTCTATGTTTAAAGGTGCAGTAGACAGTTACCACCATGCTTTGACGGCTAAACTGCAGCACTTGTAGGGAAAGTAAGTGCCTTTCATTTTATACAGAATCCGTTTTAGTTGCCCGGAGGGTATTATACTCCATCCTAAGGTGGGATAGGATTTGAAATACTCGCAATGTACATTGAAAATTTTACATATAATGTACATCGCACAGTTCAAATAAGGTTCAGAAGTATCTAAGTGATTGTAATAATATTTAATGTATCCGAAAGTCTTTGTTTGAAATTTTAGTTACACTTTTAGTTAAAAAATGTACTCCAAAGACACAAAATTATAAATAATTTCATTCATAAACTTAAATTCAATAATTATCTCAAAAAATATAGAGCAGAAATATATTAACAAAAATTTCAAATAATCTTGATAAAAATTCCCCAAGAGTATATCTCAGCAGAACCGGAGGCATTTAAATGGAAAACTGCATTATGCAATAGCAGCCCAGGTCGTAGATAACAACTAGCCCTGTAGCAGTATCTTCCACCCTTGCAGGAGCCAAGTGTATCTTGAGCCAAGTTGACTGGAAGTGGGGACGTAAATCTTGTACAATATCCTAACCAGGTGAAATAAAGAAAGATGATCCCGTTGAGTTTAGTTACTTGGGTTTCATATTCCCACTTTCACGTTGGAAACATTCACCATCCATCCCATCCCATCACCATACGATCCGACGATACTTGGCCAGGCCAACTCAAGTTTAACCCTTTTCTCTTTTAGTTCTATTGATACTCCTGTCTACTCTCTCTCTCTCTCTATCTCATACTACTGACTGGGTTTCATATTGTTGAGATGGTTGGATGTGGTCCAACTAAAACTCAACATATGATACTCACATTCAAACATTTACTATTATATACTTCCAAAGGGTATTATCATACAAGTGTATTAAAACGGTAGTTCTAATTCTAAAGATAAGTAAAAAAGCTTAGGGGTTTTATTTTATATTTCTGTATAAGGAGTATAGATTAAGTGAAAGGTTAATGCTTTAGGATAGGGCAAGAAGGTTGAGATGATGACACTGGATCGATTAACGGTGTGCTTTTTATAGCAATTTAAGTGTGCTTCACTCCTTTGTCCAAGGAAACTCAAATACGTACAAACTATTAAGAAACTTGATAGCTCCGCTTACACTTTGTACATTGTATAAAGTTAAGTAACATAGTTAGATTGAATTGAAGCTGTAAAAGTAAGTCTGGAAAATAGATCCTTCTTCAAAGAAAGTGGAATGAAATGTGAGCTGAAGAGGCGAATAGACTTTTTATGATTATAAACTTTGGCACACACTTTGCCTTTTCTTCTAATGTTTTTAACAGTTCCTTATTTCTTCGTGCTTTGTAGATAGAATGTATATAATTTGTAATAATACTTGAATAGGATAAAGACATTAGTTTTCTCAAGATGTAATACAAGACTTTTAGCAAACTAATAGTTCTAACTTTTGATTTCCGATACGAGAGCACATTTCCTAGGAAGTAGGAAGAAAGCTTCAGACGCAGACACTTGATTTTTTAAACATGGCATGGAATGTTTCTTTGATAGGAAGAAATCGCAGTCTTTGAATTGTAATTTGAGCTTGCATCACTTTTTTAATAATCTTCCCATTCACATAAGGATTTTGTTTACGCCTTTCTTTACTTTTGATTTTTTCAATTGAAATCGTATTTGGATTGAAACAATTAAATGACTTTTGTAAAGTTATACTCCTGATGAACATCGTTGTAATTCCTTATAGAAAAGTAAGATAAAGTTTTTTGTGTAGTTGATTTTCTATAATTACGGAAAATGAAATTAAGTTGATGAAGTTGTAAATTTTATACACTAAAGACAATTAATTGTTAATAACTTTATTAAAAAATAACTACAAAATTATATACTTTTCAGAATCCTTACAGTCTGTAACACATCTGACGTTCAAGTCGAAACTCCGACACCAATCTAAAGCCGTTGTTTGACATTTTACTTACACTATTGAAGTAAAGTCATTCGTTTCAAATTGAATGAAATATCAATTATAAATATTTGAGCGACAAAAACAAATTGCATAATAGAGGAAAAGTAATTCTATTTCGGCGCAAATGTATTTAATTCTTGTTATGTTAATTATCGGCTTTGACTTCAACTGCCAAAGAAGCAAAGTAATTTACTAGCTACCAGATTAGCCAACTAAATTAGTGTAAACCCTTTTGAAAAAAAAATCTGCTTAATTGGTTAAAATATTCAAATACCAAATTATTCACTCGCTTACCTTATCATTTATGAATTTATATAACAGTAATCTTTCTAAAGAGGAAATTCACGACATTTTATTCAACAAGGCTTAAAATTAAGCTTTTTTAATTGCTCCCAAATAAATTGTTATTGAGCTAAATGGAAGGTCTTATCAAATGAAGAATTACATGTTTACATCCTTTAAACAAATTACATAACTATAACTATGCTCCACTTTTCTTTTTCTGTATTTTAAAAGTCCTCTTGTTTGTAGTGTAAAGACATGAAACGTTAATATATTCCCAAAAAACAGTTTATATTTTTGGTGCTTTTCCATGTTCTTAATAAAAATCTGCATTTACTCAAACTACCTACTAATATTTATAAAGCTTTTTCTTTCGTAAGACGTACGTAAGTTTTCCTTGCAATAAAAAGACTCCTTTCTCCCTAGAACTTTCACCGTGTTAAAAGTAAAAGTAATAATTTCCCCAGAATCTCATCATCATCATCATCACACGGGTTTTCTAGTATACCCCATCCATATTTGATATTTGCTTAGTGTGCTGTTTATGATAGGAATTACTGTTCCTCTCTGGTACAAACTGTGTTTATTAATAAGTACAGTAAATAAAGGGTCGGGTTGGATTGTAGTTTTGTGTTATGAAGGGAATATCCCAACCTGTCTGGTTTAAATGAGCCCAAGGATTATTATTAACCTTGCCACGAGGAAAAGGCAGTCATTTACTCGGAGGAGGGAATGGGATTAGGTAACTTTAAGTAAATATCTAATATCTCATCCCATCATTTAACCCGGTTTATGAATCTCGTACAATCCTTCTGGATTTGAATTCACTTAATAGAAAATCCACAACCGTCTATAGATTATACTGCAGGGTGAAAGTCTACCTGCCAACACCACCAACCACCACGACTACACCACGAAGAACAACCATTACAACGAACTTTCATTATCCTTTACATTTCATAGATGTAAATAGGTTGCATTGCATAATATAATAATAATACATCCTCCATCCTCATCATTTTGATAGGGGATAGAAGAAGAGTTCACACAATTTTACTTAACAAATATACGTCCAATATAAATCCAAAGCCCCAGCATGTTGCATGGCAATAATGGCCCAAAGAATAGATTAATATTGAGCTAAAACTTGGCTATTGTATTCCTCTTTCTTGGTAGTGTTATTGTCGTTGTTGTTCACAAAGCTTAGAAGATACGCTAATAGTCTATTTTAAATCCTGTTTCTTCACGGGGTTCACTTATATTAACTTTAACTTTGACAACTTCATGCTGCACTGAAAACTTAGAACTACCACTGCCATCAACAGTCATATATACACAGTCGTTATAGTTCATTCATGATGATAACTTATAGCTATTGTGCTAAGCTGTAGTGCAACTGATGGTGAAAGTTACAAGTCAATAAGAAGCACAAAGTCTAAGGAAGCTTTTTAGCCTGACTTTCACTCTTGCCATATATTTATACTATATACAAAAATATAAATTTTATTGTTCAAACTTTTAAGAATTGTACAACGTTAAATACCAATACTCCATACTTCTACACATATACATAGATAGATAAAGAAAGCATTGTATTGTAAAAGTCACCAAGGATCTGCATTCTCTCTCATCCTTGGATAGAAAAGGAACAAAAGTTTAAGACTTTCTTCGCCTCTGTCTGTTTCGTTGAATTTCAGGGGTAAAATATGAACACGAAGGCTGAACGACAAAGGATAAATTTTCGCTTTAATACAATCTTCTCATCTCAACTCGGTCTACCCTTCTGGTCTGGCTTCGTTTGTATTATCGTATATTCATTAAGTAGAGACAAGACATAACAACAAAACACTGGCTCTCTAAACCTAAACCGTTTCGATCTAATATGTAATATGTTCAATATTATATTATATAGGGAGAACAATCCAATCCACCACGCCATACCACAACCCGACCGACCTTAGACATTGTTGTACATTCTACATTGAAAGTTTTCTTCCTCCTTTCTCTCATACATATTTGTTACTTTGGTAAAAGAAAGAGAGAATAGAATTTGGGAAGACTTCTTGGCTTTAGAGAATTTAGGTTGAATGAAGCTGAAGAAATGACAGCTCTATTTGGATCTATGGACATAAGTACGATGTTCGTAATTTTCCTTAGTTGGTGGCAGTGGTGGTTTAGTCTGCTTTGTACAAGTAGCTTCTAACTCTCTAAATGAAAATATGCTGCTGTGGATGTGGAGGTACTTTCTGCTTTCACTACTGACCCATTCCCTATTTTCATTCGTTTAGGAATGAAAAAGACCCGCATTCCCTTCTTTACTGACAATAATATAACTGCTAATAAGAAATAAGTAAGAAAGGCATCCCTAACTACTACAGACTGCTTCCTTGCTATTACTTATCTTTAATCCTTGAGAGGATCTGCGTAGTTGCACGTTCCAAGCACAAGTACTACTTTATATTGTGAGTACTATTTACTATTACAATTGTCGGTTAGATTGTCTTCAGTATTGAAATATATCCTATGAAGATATACTAGGCATAAATTGTATCAGCAATTTTTAGATTAAATAAAACTGGCATATATCTACTTGGAATTGTCTTCTATAGACAGCTCTAAATTGATATACTAGAACAATTCAGAGGTTTCTTGTTTTCTCCAAGATTAATATTCAAGTTGCATCTTTTCATTATTTTATCCATACTGACAATATATATAGGTATATAAATTATATAAGAAGTTCAATTTAAAAGAAAATCCAAATCTATTTACTTGTCACATTTTGCAGAGACGGACTCATTTTCATATTTGATTTATCCAACTGCTGTGACCTTCATAGCCTTATTAAATTTTTTATACTCAAAACAGGAGTGTATTCTCGTGACATAAACTAATATTTATTTAATACCCTAGTCACCAGTAGTGAGAAAGCTTGATTTAACCCTACACACATTTTTATTTGATTTCAAAATGCAAAAAAATAGCAGCTTATAAATGCAACCTTTGCTTGCATTCAAATTCATTAAAAATTTACCTTCTTTCAAAGAAACAAATGGTATGAAATAATTCATCCCGATTCCAAATATTCCAATACCATTATAAATTATAATACGTCGGAGAAAAAGCCAGCAACACATTAAATTTGCTCTCATGTCTCGTTTGCACGAAAAAACACAGAAACAAGGAAGGTGAACAAGGTTGGTAAAATAAAAACTCACCCAGTCAGACAGAATGACTAAAGGAAGGAAAGGATTAAAGCTTTATAGAATAAGTAAAGAGTTTAGTTGCTAAAAGTAAAACTATTATGGTTGATAGATCTATATAACTTTTTGATATCATAAAGTAACAGAAAGCAACTGTACATTGTACTCAGAACTAAGTTTAGCCTGTCTGAATATTCTTATTGCTTACATTATATATAATTCTCTAATTCTCTTGTGCCTAGTAGGTTATGTAGATTAGGCTCACGGGGCCCATTCATTAAGTCCCGACACGACGTGGTCGACCTCAAAAAACACAACAAATGAACAGATATTTATTATTTGGCACATTGCGTATATTATGTCTCTCCAACAGAACTTGACTCAAGTGAAATACAAATACAAGAATACAACAAATACTAGACCCTTGTTAAAATGCTATACAAACTAACTAGAAACTTTCCTACTGCCTAGTGCCTAGTATTATATACTACTGTCCTGTTCTGTTCGTAAAGGTGACACTTGTATAGTATGGCATGGCAGTGGCACCAACCAGTAAACTAGTAGATAGAGAAAGTCCAGGTTAGAGAGAAAGCTATACATTTATATATTTAATACTAATAGTATTAATCCTATTCTTGTTAGAAAATACTAAAATACATTGAATGTTTGCTCACAAAGTTACCTAGTTAGTTTTACTAGGGGTGCGCTTTTGTAATATCCTTCTCATCTACAAGTGTAGTATCTATAGTTAAGAATATACTTAAGTATAAATGGATTGAAGAGAGAAAAGGAATTCATTCTAAACACAAAACAAATGTCTAAATAACAAATGCCTTTTCACTACTCATTCGATCGATTTCTAATCTCATTAGCTAACAAAATACACTATTTTCCTTGCCGAGTGAGTAAACATGTCTTGAATTTCAAACACAGGGCTACTACTTCTTGTTTTAATCAGAATCTTCCCTTTTCCTATTTCATTTCTCTGTAATCAATGAGGAAATTCAGTGTGATTGATTGTAATCGTGGTTTCCTAATAAGTATGTATAAGAACGCGAGTGTCAAAATACCCGTGTGGAGTGAATATAAAATTATTGTGTACATTTATTTGCACAATGTCGGTGTGAATAGTGAATGTGATGTGGTTAATGAGAGAAAGCCAAGCCAGTCGTTTTCCTAATGGATAAAATTGCGTAATCTGAACCCAACCACTTGAAATTAATTATTTTCGGTTAGGAAATGTCAAACAGGAATTGTATCTTTGATCTTGTTGATTATATCGAGGATAATAATTTTTAAGAAATCTATTATTTTTTTCTTATGGGTGATTTAACTTGAAAATATTTTGTTTGAATAAATTGCTTTTTTAGAAACTTATTTTTAGGCTGAGAAAAATTTGTTTTATCAAATTTCAATGGAAAGATCTTTCTATAGGAATTAATTATTTTTGCGTTCTTACGCACATGAGCTCCTATTGGTTTTAATGTTACCAAACATTTCTAAAACTTGTTACATCTTACAAGTATGAAATAATGATTTAGTAGAAAAGAATTAATTTTTCTAAACATCTTTTCATAACAATTTATTTATCAATAAATTATTATGAAACTTCCACCAAATTAAACACAAATCTGTCCCAAAATTAAATTTTTCCTCACCTATTAATAAACTTTTAAAAGAAAAACGCAAATTTTCCCACGAACTCGGCTCAATTTAACCCAAACCTTTAAAAACATAAATCCTTGAATGAACTCAATAATAAAAAGACAAAGAGAAAATAAAGTAAAGTAAAAGAAAACTATTACCCAGCATTATTTTCCACTTTACTCTTTAGCTCTAAATTTTTTTTATCTCAGATGACAAAAGAGTGGTTGGCGGAAATAGAAAAGCCAAAGAGTGAAGTGAAGTCAAGAGAGTGAAAAGAGAAAAGCTGTCAATGGAGAAAAGAAGGGATGGAAATGATGATGTGGATGATGATGATGATGAGACAAAGAGACTCCTCTCAGCATAAAAGAACCTGCCTCTGCTGCTTTATGGTTTTCAGGAAACCCAAAGGAAATAGCTGTTTTCACGCTTTACTAGATGAATCTTTTTTCTCAAACTTGAATACAAGTAAAAGATGCTCAGAATTCATTTATTTACCTAAAGATAAATACACCTTAGCATATACAACATACAATATACATACACATGTAGTGAGAATACATACACACATCCATCCTTTGATGTTGCTTTAATCTCTGTACATAGCTTCATCGTTAGCCTTTTTGCTTCGATTTCTCTTTGGTTGGACTTGAAATCAGATTTGAATTGGATGCTCAAAGCTCAATCCTCAAACTGCTAAATGTTGGGTGAAAAAAAGTTCAAGGAAGTGAGAAAAGGGATGAACCCGACACTCAAGACTCTACTCAAAAGTGGAAACAGACAGGCACGTTTTCAGAAAGTGTATACATCCATGACTTTCTAACATTTCATTGTAACGATAAAAATAATACTAAAAAGACTGACTACGGTAAGGATGGAGTATACTATAGAGAGGTTAGCAAAACTAAAACTGATTTGGGTGAAAAAGATGCTTTCTCCATTTTCACCATTTCGCCTGATTCCCACAGACGAGTCGAGTCAAACCTTTGATGTTTTGCAAATATTATATTACTATCTCAACTTTGCACTCTAGAGGTACCATATATATTTATTCACACGGATATAATTTTCTGGTGATGATGTGATGTGATGGTACCTAATAATAAATATGAGTTTTAACGATGTGTGATGTGCACAGCTCTCGATATAGGTTGGGGTGAAAGAGTCAAAGACTTTAGGTAGGATGATGGACAAGATTTCATCCAAAGTTGTATTTTCTTCAAAGAAAATGAGCCCACTTGAAAGTTGAATATTACCATAGTGTGAGAGAGTTTGTTGGTGTTGTATGTAGGACCAAGAGCATAATAATCAGACCATCACTTCTTTCACTACATTTCATTCATAGTCATCCCGTGTGGATAAAGAAGCTAGGAATAGAAATAGTTAACGTTTCTCTGATCTCTATTTTATGGGAAATTGAGAAAAGAAAGTAGAGGATTGTGACTGTGAGAATGAAGCCTTCATCTGAATGACAATGAGAGCCAGGGTAGGAGAGAGAGATTCGTTCTTCCTCTCATACCTTCGTGTATTCTATTCAATGTATTTTATACCCGTAGTACAAACCACGAGCAATTGTTCCTTTAGAATAAAATATGTATAAAGTAAACGGGAAATCTTCTTTTTACCTCTGGTGAGAATAGAAAGTATACAATGAAATTTAAGTAGTAGTTTTGTACTTCCTAGGTAGACATAAAGTGCTGAGGTATATTATTATTGTTACAGCTGAATGGAAGAAAGCACGGTATCTGGTTACAACATTGTGGGGGTTGGAAGGAATACGATATTACTTCCCTGTCCTATAAATAAGGTCTATAATCTACAACTACCGTATTTTCTCGTGTGAACCCCATAGAACTAAATATTACCTTCCTTTAAAGAAATTCATTGTATGTCTTGAAAATTGTATTTAGTTAAAAAATTTAAATTAACAATAAAACATTTATGTACACACTTCAGTAACTTTTATCAAAAATTAGATTAAGTATTATGCATATACACTACAGATGAATCATCTTTATGTAATTTATTAAAACATGGACAAAGGTAATTTGCTTTAACGGACTATAAGCCATTCACTACAAAAAAATGTTCACTTGATAATTGAAATTATTTTACCTTAAGTGCAAAATGGATTAATATTACAATTAATTACATTAACTATGGAATACTTATTTAAAACATATAAATCGATCTAAACCCTTTTATCGCATTGGGAAGGTTATATACTATATTACACTATGTTGTTTTTGTAGACTTGCCAAAAGTTACACAATGCAAGGCACGTCTTCTTTTAACTTTTACTTTTTCATGAGAAATTTATAAAATTCCCCAAATAGATACGCATTTTCTAACTGTAGTAAACACTATTGTTTTTGTAGCAACTACGCATTTCATTCAGAAATATTGATAGATGAAAATATGCTTTAAAATTCTTAAATATCATACTGTTGCTGACTTCGTTAAAATCTTAATGACCTTTGAAACTTGTTGTAAATTTCAGTTATCTTTATTCATAATCATCATTACTCTATGTACGACTTTGTTTCTGCTCGAGTAAGGAAAACTCTAATGGTTAAAATTACAGCTCACTTTAAATTAAACTTCTAGATTTTTGTAAAACCTTCCATGAGTCATGAAATAATTTGTCTTTATTACTGCAGAGTCAACAGTTACAGAAAGTTGTCATAAATAAACCAAACCAAATATCTTGTTACACAGTCAATAACAATTATTGTTTTAGTTTTAGTTTAATATCCTACATGGAAAGTCTTATTTATGTAAAGTAAACCAACTTGGTAAATAAATACCCCCAATTGCCTAAAATAAAACCAATCATTTATTTGACTTCACTCCACTTCAGTCCAGATGTGTTACTTATCTCAGAAGAAAAAGGTTCAAAAAAACTGTATCACTCGGTCATGGTCAAGACCACGATTTTCCCAACACCATCATCATCTTATCTACTCGACTCTTTCTACAACTACCGGGTAGATAACTCCATACACGAAATAAAACAGATACTTTCATGGCCACGATCTATACTTGTTTCTGTATATCTGTAATCTATTACTTTTAACAGATAAGAGAACAAATCTAAACTCATGCAAAGCACAAAACAAGTAGGCTTTTCTCTAATAATAAAATGTTTGAGCCGAGGGTGATGTGACTAAGCCCACTGACTCTACAAAGTCTCAAGATTCTCTGCTCTGAAGATAACCGATAATGATAACGAAGCTAGCTGATGGGTGCAAACAACATAGCATAAACTGATAAGTACTAGATAATGGAAATGAGTCTAATATAATATAATATAACCCAAGCCAGGCCAGGCTTTCCTCTTTAAATGGACTATACTATGTGCCAATGATGCATTTAACCAATGTCTCATATGATAAAACTAAAAGTGCAAACGTGATCATCTTAAGTTCATGCTAACTAGCTAAAATGCTTTCATTCTTGTCGATAGTCATGCATCGTTGCATTTATAATATTCTCATTCTTCTGCACTCCCTTGTCAAGTCAATGTCAGTATTATTTAGCATGAAAAAAGAGTATTACATCAGAGGAGAGAAGCTTACATTTTATTTTATTTTATGTCATTAAGGTATAGTAAGGCTTCCTCTAAGATCTCCTATCTCCAGTCCGAGCACTCCAAGGCCTTATTTTATATACAGACACATATTTTTTACAATGGTAGAAAATCTTTTTGGATTTTTTCGTAATCTTATATTATTACTTGATATAATAGTTTTATGTTATCATGAAGGGCTTGGGTGTTCCGTGGAATTTCATCATTTCTTATGAAACCATTATTTTTAGCTTTGCTGCTATGTGGACAAAATTAAATGTTCACTTCATATGGTGCATGCATAACTATCCTATGGGTAATATTATTATTACTTGTAGTTACTACTTTTTATACTACGGTCTTCTATCCCAAGCCCCAATTCTTTACATCACTTGGTTGATAGGGTACAATACTCCATTTCCATACTTAACTACACACATTCGAGCATTCATACATACATTTTTCAACTTACTATCAGTTTTAGAATATATTATGAAAAAGAGGCAAAAGCTCAAAAGCTATCTCTGGCCATTAAAGTAGAAACGACATTGCCTGAAGGAGAATGCATAATATTTTTTTCGAGTATTATTATTAACCAAGAGGATTACTACTACCATTTTTTGATATTCTCTCATATTATTTTTCATACATGAAATCCTTCGTCCTTTACAACCTTCATTTAATACATTAGGTATACGTGTATTTTTTTATCATCTCAATGAAAGGTATAGTTCCAAACTGCAAGCTACAAGTACTGCTAGAATTTAATGAAATATGACGTGAAATGAATCCCAGAGTCCCACTGTACTTTACTTACACAATATTAGATATAATATAAATCGACATATAATACAAGTTAAAAAAGTGCAATAGAAATAGAGAAGATCTAAGAAGAACCTTGGTAGTGGTTCTCACTCTCGCAATGACGAAAAAATATCTAGTTATCATCTAACTATGGATGAAATGTGGTTTGGGTTCAGGTTCGAGGTTCGGTTAGTTTCATTAGTGATGTGATGATATAGCATAGTGGTGGTGGGTATGATGTTACTCTTTAACATAAATAATATTGTTATGCAATATTATATTAGAAGCGATGATGATATGAACAGACACTCAGCCTTCTCATCTCATTGTGTTTGTTGTATTTTATTAGTTAGTGAGCTTGCTTACCTGCTGCATTTTTACTTATTACTCAGGGAAAACATCTCATCATCTACCTTTGTACTATGGATGCGGATTTACTTTGAACATATTGTAGAGATTATGTTATATTCTTGTTGTGATGTCCTGTTAGTTAAATTTGATTTTTAAGGGAGGATTCTCAGGTGTGAGAGTAATAAGGGGGATTTTCATTTTTAAAAAGTTTTATTTTATTTTAGGTAAAATTTTTTAATGCATGAAATTTATTTCAGTGGACGGTTATAATCAATAAATTGCTGCTAATGGGTAATGGTATCTTTTCATTGTACTACATTTTAAAATAAAATGCATAATCTACATACGACTTTTAAAAGTTTCTAACTTAAATTCCCCAAGAATTTAAATTCTTTCCAGGAATTTTTCGAAACTAGTAAAATTCCTCCCCACCCCAACTGAAATTCTTCCCTTGATCCTTGTAAATCATCGAAGAACCCTAACCTAAACCCACAACTGTACATAAAGGTTGCATGGTTAAATCCACCTAGGTAGGTAGAGTCACTCTTAACTCACATACATGTAGAATGGATGGATGGATGCCAGGCAAGCTGTGTAATTGTAAATGGAAGTATTAAACATGTAGAGAATTTTGTACCCTCTTATTTCTTCCAACTTCCAACAGAAAAGGTATTTAAATGCATTTAATGTTCTGTTACCTCTAGGTTAAGGTTCAATGCAATATGTATACCATCAGATAGTTACACGAATTTGACGATGCTACTTTAAAGGTATACACATTCACAGAGAACGATGGTTCATAATAAATAGAAAAGTAATATAATGGTTGGTAGAATGGAAAAGTAGTAAGTTGTTGGCTCAAACTGATGTGATGTGATAGTAAATGTATGAAATTGAATAAGACGAATGAGGAGGTATGCCTTCCAGTCACCAGTGAGACGCTTCACCCTCTACACTTTAGTTCTAATCCACAGTCCCTCCAAGAAACATCCAGTCTGACCAGAATAGTCAAGAACTTGATTTTTTTCTCCGTCTCTTCTTCATACTAAATGTTTAACATCAACTATATACCATCAACCATCATATAATTATTTGTAAAATCCACAATACCCAATAGACCCTACACCCTTATACCCTCTGTATGTATAAATAAAGTTAGATACACTTTTAAACTTAAAAAGGATGAAAGCAACCCAAAAACCCTCTTGAATGGTAAATGGTTCAACATCCAACTGCATTTTTATACTTCCAGCAGTTCCATTCTTGATTATTGTCAAGAATTTGCAGAATGGGATTCTCTCCTGTATTCTAGATTCTCGTCCCTCTTTATAATGTACAAGGCATGTGTACCACTAACTAAGCATTCATTTCATACATAAAGTGGAGAGTGGAGGCTTAACTCGTTGGTTTCGGTTGAGTGTTTCCAGTTTTGGTGGTATTTGTACAATTCTTAAAACTTTTTTTACTCCTTTGAAATTGTTTTAAATCTGTGTGGTACTGGTAAGGTATTTCAGTGTTTCAAACGTATGTAATTTTGTTAATTGTTTTTAAGTGGTGAAAGTATTTGAGTGAAAGTTCTATCTTCTAATTGCTTTTGGGAAAAAAATTCTCAGGGTGCAAAAGCCGGATCTTGACGTTTAAGTGAGTCAACGTTAATTGGAAAAATAACTTATTTTTTCGCTTTAAGCATTGGATGAGGCAATAGTTTCCTGAGTCATTACATTATCAAAGTGAAGTGTTATTATAGTACACTCATCTATAGTTTTTTTTACCTTGGGAAATAACTCTTCTTGGTTAAGTGGTCATATCTTTAACAAAAAATTGTGCGTTGGTTTTTAACATTAAATGTGATGGATTGTTCTCTTTGACTGATGATGACGGATAGAATAATATTGTGAATGAATCAAGCAATTTTACCACACATATGTAGGATCATTTGTAATCACTTGGAGGAAGTTTATAAAGGTAAATATCATCCCAATTAATTTTTTTATTAAACAAATTTGCTTTAAATAAAAACTTCACCTCGTGTCTATCCCTCCGTGCAAAATTGCATTGTAAATAGTGCATATGCTTTTAGAGGTATTATTATTCTTATGAGTTATAAACCAGGTTAGATGCTACTACACTAAGTCAAAGACGGTTTTTAAAGGTATGCATACGTGTGTATGATATGATCAGGATGATAATGTATAATAACATAGAAAATGATACTATCACAAGTCCTTGTTATAATTACTGGACTTGTGCCAGAAACACGAGAATCTCATGTCATTCTCCCATTAGCTGGAGTTTAAGTAGTGAGAAGTACTGAGGGCTTCCACCACTTTTTACTGAAATAGCTTTACTTCAAAATATACCTTACATTGCATTTTACATTTAATACTCAGATATGTCATATGTTTTATATACAATCCATTAATTACATTCTAGTCTTGTACGACGAGTACATGACCAAGTTAAGCCAAGCCACGCAGAACTCGTTACATACATCCACAAGTTTCCATAAGGTATAAAAAAGCACCTAGTTAAGTAGGTATCCATATAATTTAAAGCCCCTTAGGTTATGTCATGTATGTCATGTAGTCAAATTTTTGCTAGGAAAAGCATTTTATGAAATTTTCATATTTTTTAAAATGGTAACTCTTGATTCCTACTTTTTTTCCTCTTTTAAAAAAGTTACCGCTTGCATTTTTTTCCGTCTCCTTAAGCTCAAGCCTTTTGGTTAGAAAAGTCCTTGGTGCTTGCTTTCTGATGCATTGCCCTAGATATCATTTTTATATTATTATTAATATTACAGGGAACGAGTAGCCGGTAAAGCCCTCAGGTCTCTTTTTCTTTTTAGATTTAAGTTTTTTAAGCTACACGCTCCACTCCACTGTACTGTATTGAATAAAAGCTGTATGTACTTACTCATGTGTATGTGTACTTTAGGGTGTAGTATAGTATGCATGGGATGAACTCAAAGTTGTAGTAGAGACTTGAAAGTTGAGAATGAATTTTTAGCCCTACTGGGCACTTGGTTTTTTCGAGGAAGGAAGGAAGTGTGTCGTGTATGAGTTTATGTTTTAATAAGAGAATTAAGGGTTTGATATACATTCGGTATAAATAACTGCCTTATGTCTGTCTGTCTATACACCTTGAGAGTGAGGACCATGTGGATAATATTAATGCTAAGTAAGTATGCAATAATGCAGGTGTGCGTTTACCATTAGCACCTTGTTATCAGTTCAATTTTGTCCGTATTAAAAAGCGAGACCCTCCCTTCTCTGTAAAAAACATATTTACAAGTTAAACCGACATTACTCATGCAACCTTTCCCAACCCGCGTTAATATATATTGTAAAGTAAAACAGTGCGAGTCGGGAGTCGGATTTTAGGACGGAGTTGGTGATATCTCCGAAAATATAAGATTAATCACTTTATTGATGGTGGTGGGGGTAAAAACGCAATTACATACCTGACTTTTTGGGATATTAAGGTTATACTGGGAGCGAGCATCTAAAGTCTTGACTGGATTAAAATATACCCTTGATAAAAAGATTCAAACACGCAGTCCAGTGTTCTTATCACAAATCTAATTTACTTTAATATACTCACCAATTTAGTAAGCATGGACATGAATAGTAAATTTACATATGGGCATTATAAACAAATAAAAGCCCTTAGGTGACAATTCGTATCTTTTAAAAGATTTAAGCAAGGTGAAAAATTTACTAATTTTTCTAACATTTTGAGATTGACAGTCAGTCAGTTCGGATTTGGATAGAGAAATTAGAATTTTATAATTTGTACAAGGTAATTCATTCATTATTATTATGCACCCTCCCCCTGCCTCAGTCTTACTTAAATGTTTTTTCATGGCGTGGTCTCTCCTAAATTGACTACGCGAAGAACTTTATCGAAAAAACTATTTCAATATTTGTTCTTTCCATCATGAAATGGAACTTATCATCTTTCATAGTTCTTTTTAGTTCTTTTTTTCAAGAGGAAGGGTTATCCCCCTTAGCATCTGTACTATTGCTGTCTGAACTATCTGATGCTGTCAGTCAGTCTCGCCTTCCTGCATGTCATGCGACTATCATATATTATATTTTATAAATATAGTTGCAATATTATATATCAAACTCATGTCATTTCTCTATCAAAAATTGTGACTGACAATGCAATGCATTACTAACTAAACAAACTAAAATATGAAACGATAACCAGTTGCCATATTCGTACATATGCACTTTCTGCATAGATAACTGTAACAGAATTATTTTAAAACTAAATTTGGTTTTGACACTTGGTTAAGATAATATTATTATTAGTACTTGCTTCCGATATTATTACATATTATTTTATATACTTTAGTACACGAGGCATTTATATTTACAATAGAGGAAAAAGTACAGTTAGATTTTAATACACTCCAACTCCAATCTACTACAAATAAACAGCTGGAAGTGCATCTGCACTTTGTATATCGGTAATATTTTCTCAGAAAATCAATTTTCCTCTGACTTTGTAATATTCTTATCGTATCTGCAACAGACAAAAGCTATTTTCCAACAAGTTTGAATATTTACTGTGCAAAATGAAAATAACTCTTTTGTAGGATTAAAACTAATGAATTGCATGCACTTATTTATGTAAAGTTCTGCAAAAAAACATTATGTCCTTAGTCCTTACTTTATGTTTTCTCCTTTTTCTAATCTGTAGAATATTATAATCGATACTAGCATTAAATAAAAACACTAAAGAATTCAATTCCCATTTCCAATCACACAAGCTTGCAAAAAAGGAATCAATATAAGCTAACAGGTCCGCATTTGAATACCTTATAATAATAATAATGTTCCATTTCTTTCTTGGTGCAACATCTTCCATATATTATTATGCATGCAGAATATGTTAAGGTATAAAAGGTTGCTTGCAACTATAATTCTGTCTGGGTTACTTTGAACGGGACAGCAGCAGTTAGTATGGATATTGGTTGGAACTTGGAAGCATATTACATTTACCTACATGCACATTTGCGTGCATAGACTACAGCAGCAGTGGCCGTGGGTACTTTCACTTTTTTCTTTAAGCATTACCAACGGGTAGTGAAAGTTCCTTGAGTAAGTACCTACTCGTAGTTTGTAAGCTAAAATTGCCTACAATTTCTACTTTCTCAGGCCAGGCCAACCCTACCCAAGTACGATACCATACCAGTGGTTGCAATTCATTTCCAATGACATTGCCTGGCTTGGCTTAGGGTTCGACTCTCTTACTGCCGGTTGCTATTGCCACAATCCTAGTGACTTTTCCCTGCCAAGCGAAGCCAATGCCAGGCATGGGGAGAGTAAAGGAAGAAGCAAAAACGGAAAGAGACCCAGTAGACTCTCTCTCAGTTTCTCTCTAGTCTTACCCTACTCAACATCTCTGTACTTTTTCGGTGGTGCATTGTGGATTTCTTTTAAGGAAGAGAATTTCTTCTCGACACATTTCATTCAAAAGTGAAATCTATCCTGGTCTGGCCTAAGACAGAGGATTACATCCTATCAAAAGAGTTTTCTCTGGAGAAAGCAGAAAGAAAGTTGGAACTGCAATACGACAATATTATTATTATTATCCTCATCATCATCCTACATTAAGTACGACTGTCTCGTGTAGTATAAAAGTCTAGCTTTGAACTTTTAATTCTTTTAAGAGTTTTCTTTTACACATCTTATCAAAACTATCTTTGAGACGATGATAGAAAAAGATAACATTAACAAAACTAGCCAGCACTAGGGGAACTATTAAAGATAAAAGAAAGTCAAAGGTTGTGAAGAAACATTTCTCCACATTTTGAGAATATTTGTGCTCTAATTACCTCTATTTAGAAAAAGGAATTTACTTTTTGCGTACTTGCACACAGTATAAAACATAAAATAAAAAAGTTTCTTCAAGCTTGAATCTCTGTCTTAGAGAGTCAAAGTTCTTTAGATCAGCTCATGTCCTACTGACTTGACTTAACGGTATTTTCTTCTTCAATAGTTTATTCTAATACTGAAACTGAGACAGAGTTACTTCTTGTGAATTCATTTCGTTTCTCCTATTATTCCATTCTATGTGAGTGTCTCTTGTTTTTGTATGCAGACAGAGGAGGTCAGTTCATTTCCAAAACATTTTCCCTCGACGAATGAAAGTTTAGTTTCAAAAAGTTTTTTATGTCTTGACTAACTAACTAAAGGTAAAAGTAAAATTATACCAGGGAAAATAGTAAAAGTCATCTCATCTGAGAAGTGAAACTTGGTGCAAGTGAGTTTCCTTCTTCCCCCTGTTAATACTTGTACTTTCTACTGCCAAAAAGCAACTAGGACTCCCTACTGCTGTAACATGTATTATTAAATGAAGTAATCAGTTGATGACGCAGAGAGGGAGAAAGTCAAGTTTATGATAGGGAGGCTGTACGGTGCAATTTCTAGATTTGGTTTTTGAGACATACTTCCGTCTGTGTGGTGTTGAACGGTTGTGGTGCAATGCAACTGTAAATCCACTAAATACCACTTTCATTTCATGGATCTTGCATTTGGTTTTGGATCTCAGGACTAAAAACTCATACGAGAAGAACCCAAACCATTGATGTTTATTTGGAAACTTTCCTAAAATTATCATCATCATCATCAGCAGAACTCTCACAACCTAACAGAGTAAGTAGTAACTCTCGGGGTTGGTTGGTGTGTGTATACGATTTGCAATTTTATCAAGAATCACTTCTCTACTTTTGTGAGTACTTTCTCTCAATATGTATGTATAAATCCTACTTACTATAATATTTAGCTTTCATCAAACTATTTTCAGTGAAAATAGTCAAAGACATCAGTTGTATTGTAGTAGGACAAGGCTCACTCACAAAGTTATTAGACGCAGTGGTATGGTATGATGAAACTTATTCGGTGTCCGTGTCGGTTGTCTTCTTGGTCTCTCCATCCTTGACTTGGAAAGTGCAGTGGAATATCTGAAAAAAGTTGAGAGGATAATCTAGAATCTAGAACGCTAAAGATCTTTCTCTTTTGATCATCATCATAATATTGTTAGAAACAGTACTCAGTACAAAATACAAGAATCTGTACAGACAGATTGTTCACTATTGTACGTTGTGCTTCTGCTTGGTAGATTTTGCTTTTTCGCCTGAAAGAAATAAAATGTGTGTTTGTGTTTAATATTGACTACAACATTACAGATAGAGTACAAATATACCAACCACACATAGTACTTTCTATTACTAACAGTTTTGGAGACTTGCTGACTGACTCTCTAAAGAAAAGAATTCTGCTCAGAATCTCAAGGAACTTTAGCTAAGAAGTAGATGTAAAAAAAAGTTGGGTTTTCCTACGGCTGGAGTGGAGTTGAGACTGGAGAGACGAAACAGCTATTTGTTTGAAAGCTGTGTGGTTTTGTCGGTTTGAGAAACATTAACCATCGCCATCATCATCATCAGCATTATCATCATCAACATGGTACGGAAATATATAGACAAAATACTAGAAAAAAATTTGTCTGCTTTGGTCTATTTCATAGTAGATAGGGAATATACATACATACTTTGGTCTGGTTGGTAATAAGAAATAACTATTACTCAGGCTGCTAATGCTCCGAGATGGAATGCGTACATGGATATCTAGGGAGTAATTAAGGTAGGGTTATTGAATTCCCTCCTATTTAAATGAAAAGGTCAGTCGTACATTTTTACGAGGGGGAGTTTTCTCGGAAATTTGTTTGTGTGGAAATATCCCCATTATCTTCCCCCATGCATTCACATTTCAAAACATATTACACCCTGATGAAAATGACATACTCAAAAGATATACAATAGAGAATGTTACCAGAAACATAATAATAATTTGAAAAAGAACCCCGAGAGAGTGGGGATCATATATTGTAATATCGGTTGTGTATACAACATTTAACATACACTGATGGGGTAGTCGATACCCGATGTGGTGGTGTGGTGATATGATGGCTAATGGCTTTCTTGATATGATCTCCTCATATGCTAAAAGTAGTGGTCTGGCATTTGTTAAAATTGAAATTGAAATGTCTACGCGATTTTATGACCACCGTGTAATTTCACACGCAGAACATACACATAGTTAGAAACTTCTTCTCACCCTGCCGAATACGTGTGTGTGTGTTTTACTTTGTTTTGCTATCTAACTATTTTATGAAGTAAGTTACGCGTTACGAACTACACAATACGTGACAATGACAAAGGGGAGTGGATTTGTCAATTGGATTTTACATGTATGTTCTATGTTGCGTTGGGTTCGATTTCGATACTATAACAATATTATAGAAGTGTTGATATTGTTTATCTTATTATGAGACGTTTTAGAATTTCACATAAGAACCAATCCAATACCACACTTACAAGCTATGTATGTAATGGTATCAAATGGTGTGCGTGAGAATTCACATTGATTTTTGTGAAAGAAGCAATTGAAATGATGTTATGATGTAGGAATTGTCAGATCAGTATCGGATGTCATTGTCATCTCATAACATTCAATGGCGAATGTCACCAATAGAACATTTTCCAACTTTTGGAAATAGTAGAATGGAGTCGAGAGTAGAGTGTCACTTTACAATCGAAGAAGCATGTCTAAATATTTTGTTTGAATTGAACTTCTTTTCAAAACAAGGTATTCAATGTATGAAAATTGGAATGGGTGTGTTTGTACAATAAGGTTGCGAGAAACGTAAATGTTTTACACGCATTGTCTTCAAACAGCAGTTGTAGTGTGATGGTTGTTTTATATTATGTCATGCGATATTGCCAATAGAACTGTATAGAGCGGTGGAATGAAAATAATTAATCTAAATTGTGGAGAAAAAGAAACCAAAAAGAGTTAAATGTAAATGTTATATAAGAGAAAGTTTAAAAGGTATAGGAATTCTTATAGAGAAAGTATTGGGTCGGGATTTTACAAAATCAAAAATGTTTTCTGCATTGCCCCAATTATTTTAATTCAAGGAACATATTCTACCTGTGTAATTTTATTGTACTAAAATTATAACGTTTTTAATTTATAGGCCAAACATTTTTAACAAGTTTCAAATAAATTCAAAACACGTTTTTAAATAATATTTGTCATGCATATTTGATATGATAACTGTCAAAATACTGAAGAAAACACAACATTTCATTTTATTTTCGGCTTTTACACAGAAATCATTTTAAATTTTAAATGACAGAGTATGAAACATGGAAATGAGAAACCCACTTGTTAGGAGTATATATTGACTTAACTAATATAAATGCCAAGGGCTAAACAACTCGTGTGCATGAAGAGTGTGAGAAAGCTTACAGATTTCAAACGTTTTTGAACCTCCAATCCAACATTCAACTAAACCAAAGCCCCAAATTATCGTATTAACATTTACCCTAGATTTGTTTAACTTCGTGCATCCAAAACCACACCAAGACTCAACATCAACAGAACAGAGAAGGAAGGTATTTACTAAAAGGATGTTTGACATTTGACATTGCCATACCATACCTCAGTGGATAGCATGCATGCATTTCATTTATGAATGTCTAAAAGTTACGTGGACATATATTTTTTCCAACAAAAAAAGAGGCATAAATATTCCTCTCGTCAAGCCGTCAAACCAAACCCCAACACTATGTTATATTGGTTCACTTAAGAGCAATTACTCTCTATTCATTGATTCAGCAGGATGCTCATTGGGCTCTGACTTCCTTCCGGTTAGTAGAATTCAGTGTGATATTTACAGCGGAAATGTGGAAATGCTTACTGAGGCCGAAAAAGCAATCAATTTCAATTAATTTGAAATGAAATCCCCACATCGCAGGTTGGATATGGCAGGATCGGCTGTCAATTATTGTTAGAGAACACAACTCAGAAGTCAATTAGCATTGGAACCCATCCCAACCCACGTAGCCATAATAATGTTGAATGTTGAATACACCATAAAACATTTCCAGACATTTCTCCCAGGACAAGATACAGTTCAACTAACATCAAACATAAAACTCTCCTGTCTACATATATGTAGTAATAGGGTAAACGTGAAAACTTCTGTTTCTCTCTCTCTCCCAGTAGTGTGCAAAAAGTTCATACTACTTTGACAAATGGAATTTGAAATAAACCCTATTACATCGATTGCACACACGACCCATACAAAATACAAATAACCGAAAAAGGTTTTCAGAACAAATATCATCCCACATAGAGAGAAGTCCCTTATTCACACCACACTCTGAGTATGTATCGACATCCCACTTTGGTTGTTAGAAATACACGAAAAATATGTAGAAAAGTAAGTAAATGGTAGTAAGTGTTCCATCAGATGAGAACAAAACTGAAAACCATACTCAGCAGAGAAACTAAATAGATGGGAGGGTCACGGTACACTGCAAATTTGAATTGGGATGGAACATGGAACTTGGAAATAATGTAAAGTTGTCTCTCCACTAGAATCTAGAACTCGTACATGGAATGCATAATTGTGTCAGAGGGGGCTTAACTCGTCCTTACTACCAACTACTTCCTCTCTACTCTTTGCTCTCATTCCTATCATACTATTACATTACCAAAGCAAACCACTCACTCTTTGCCTTTCCTTCACTTTCTCCACACACAAGAGAAAGTACTCGAGTAGAAGGGAATCTTTTTGCAAAAATGTTATATGAGCAAATTTCTGCAAAAAGAGATAAATGCTTACTTGCTTGCCTTCACACACACACCACCATGGACATTATACAACAAGGTTTTGATCACAGCCCATAATGCTGTCTCTCTAAACGAAAACTTCCTATAATATTATATTCTCATTCCCATTGGTTTTTCTGAGTCCTTACTGGTTCATACTACTTCCTTCCTCGTGGCTCCAGTCTCCAATGGTGGTGGTGGTGGTTAGGTTGTTTTAGGATTTATTTAAGCGGAATTCACCAAAAGAAAAAATAAAGAGAGGAGAAAGGAGAAGTGGATAAGTAAGTAGTTTGTTAAAATAACTTTATTTCGAGTCCCAAAAACATTCCGTTTTTCATCTGCTGCTAGCAAAACCAAACTGGATGTTGATACCAGTAGAGAGTAGCTAGTAGCTTATAGTTATAGTGATGTGTTTCAATTCGACAGATGTATTTCGACAAGTCAGTATGTACACCGTTTGATATTGACTACAGGAGAAAAGTCCATTTTATTGGCCTTATTGAGTCTTAGTTTTTTTAACTCTTTGCATTGCACACTCCATTAGCAAGGAGAACTTACTAATACTTTGTAAGAGGAAGAAGGAGAAAAAGATGTCTTTCTCTCTTTCTACTATATATAACATATGTAATAGAATATTATTATTGTACCTTTTAGTTTTTGACTAATGCTTAATGTAAGGTAGTACTTGGTACTTTCGTAGTATTAAGCTTGAGTTTGTCCCTTGTAAAAGAAGAAGGTAGATAGAGAGAAATGGTCCCAATATTGACTTTATCCATGACAAACTGTTACTTTCATCAGAGACAGAGAACGAACCGTGAACAAGAGGAAGAAAGCGAAGGACTTCTTAGTGTTTGAATTCCTCCTGGGAAATTTCTCTCCTTTCTTTTTACGTCTTCCCAAATTGCTGTCTTGTGTATTTCAAAAGGTTCAAATTTGGGATGGTTTAGGGCCTCATAAATTGCTCAGTTACGGTATGGAAATATCTACTTACTAAAAACTTACCTCCCATTTTACACAAATATATTTACAAAAACATCCATACATAAGTTTCATCATCTTGACGAAATTCTTATCTCTTCTTTTGCTAGTACATTATGCATGTATACATTTTACTAATGCTCTCTGCACAGCATAAAACCTTAGCATATAATATTATTATGGCCTTTAAATATCTTCTTAAGATAAAAGGATCCTTTCATAAATCACTCCAAGACTTTCATAATCTCAATTGGGATTAATACTCACTGAAGAGTGAATGCATTTTCCGGATGTGAAAATGTGAATTGGGTCACTGACTATATGGATGGATGCACCAGACCAACTTGTATGTGACAAACACATCTGTGCAGGTCGAGCAAGATAAGCTCCCAATTCAATTCCAAATATATTTACCTATTCCCTATACACACTACAAATATATACTACTCGTCGACAATGTCAGCATGTCGGAGTGTCGGACCAAGTGATTTATGAACTGAACCATACCCAAGATAGTTGTAAAAGGCAAAGTTTAAATAAAGGAAGGAGGAAATGAACATTCTATTATTATTCGAATATTCAAAATTCTGAAGAAGCTTCCCCACCCAACCTCCACTGTGCACAAATAACCCTTGTGTATACTATATAAGTGTGTATTTATTTTCATATTAGTTTTGCATGTCTTATCCATTTCAAAAGTCAATAGCCCTGTGTCATGCGTGCGTACTTACTTATCTTCAGTTTAGTTTCTGGGCTATTAAAATTCATACAAACTCTGTTTCGCCATGTAATCGTTTTACTACTCTTTATATACTGAATGCTTTTCAGTTAGTTTTAAATTTAAATATTAACTATATGCTATACTCGTATTAAGATTTTGTGGAAACTATGGATGTATCGTTTCTGTATCTGTATTTCCTTATTTTGTAAAATACTACAAAGTACAAAGTACCGAGCATGCTGAACGTTACACCCATGCATAGGAGAACCAGCAGGCCAGATCCACTCGACTGGCTCTCTCTTCTCATATTCATCTACTAAGCTAACAAAAACAGTTTCAAAACATTATGGCCATACTTGAAAGACATATTTCATGTGCGTTTAAGTTTCAAGTGTAACTTCTCTAGGAACCCTTTCGAGAGAAAATGCGGCAGTTTACTTGCATGGCATAACTTCATATTATATCAGAATAGCCCAGCTAGCAAGAAGGACGATGTAGAATAGAAAAATACAGAAAATATTATTATTATTACTATTATACGAATCCAACGAAACTGACTCTCTGCCTGTTTGCTTCCAATTGCTTTTGCTTATGTTAAGTTATATTTTTCCCTTATCTCTCGATTCTCAAAGTGCTCATTGGAACATAAAGTAAAACTTCAAGTAAAAAAGAGGAGACGACGAGTGGAAAAGAAAAAAAAACAAATTTCTTCTTCAAATAACGTTAGAAAACAACATTTTCCATTTAAACAAGAATAAATAGGCTGGAAGGTTCATTTTAAGAAGTTCCATGGTACGATTTACAAGATCAGTGGATCAGAGATGAAAAACTATGTGGAGATATAAAAAATTAAAATGCACGTTTCCTTTTTCCCACGAATGAAAAACTTTCTTTAATCTCATCTCAAGAGGCAATAATAAGCACAACGTTGTAATAATAATGTTTGAACAAACTATATTGTAACAGCAGCTACATGGAAATTTTCTGTAAATACGCTTTTTCATGGAATTTTATTTATCTTAAAAAATTCTCCATTTATTTTGAAAGGTTAAATGCTGACTGTGACAGGAACAGCAAATAAGAAATATTTTTATTAATTTTAAAATCAATATGAAATGAACTGAATCATCAAGTTGCGAAATAAAAATTACTCCATCTGTCTAGATAAAATATCTCTGAAAGTTTGTAAAAGCAAACAGTAAAAAAATGTATAGACTTTTCTAAATTGTTTGCAAGCTATGGTACAACGTAACCACACAAGGGTTCCTCTTGCTTGCAACGATGTCTTAAAAGATATTTCCGAAATAGCTTGAGGAACGAATAGTGATCTGAGAAATAATAAGAAGAAAGGTTAATAATAGAGAAGCCGGAATCACTTGTTC
This sequence comes from Isotoma caerulea, assembly GCA_034696405.1. Lineage (NCBI taxonomy): Eukaryota > Metazoa > Arthropoda > Collembola > Entomobryomorpha > Isotomidae > Isotoma > Isotoma caerulea. The sequence continues at coordinate 2,988 of JAQFZZ010000081.1, read as the reverse complement.
AGGAAATGATACAGAACGGTACAATTTGTTCATTTGCCGATGCTGACGGAATCGTGTTCGATGTTCTTCAGCAAACGAAGCGGCAGTGATGATCATCATGATCATTCTATTCACAAACGCTTCAATCGTACACACAAACGCAATGCATAGAGTCCTTTTTGGTTGCAACCATTTTTATACCATCCGTATGTACTATCTTGTACTCTTGCACTTTAGGGAAAGGCCTTGCCACACTTTCCTCGAGTTTCAAGTGTATTTCAAGAGGTAATTTCCGGTAGTTCTCTCTCTGGTCTCTATCTATCCTTTATCCTTGCACCATACCGTTTCATACCCCATAGGATATTCGCGCAACTCCTCCCAAGAAACCGTATTTTTCTCTCCAAAAAGCAAAATTATATACAATCGAAACTTACTTGCTTCTATTCCACTAACTGCAACTTATGAAACAAGATACAATGGTTGAACACATACAAGTGGATTTTTCTTTTTCCAGTATTTCATACACATATATCGTGTGTACGTAGGTATATTAGAAAATACGACTTCGTGTGGCTTAAAGCTAAAGCTCTTCGGAGGGGTTGAGATTTGAAGAGGATTTTGTTTCTAATAAAAAATGTTCCATTCCATACAGTTATTACCCTTGACTTGGCTATTTGAGAAGATGCCGACTTCGTCTAGACAACTTTCATATTGATATTTTATTATCCGATAGAACATTTCATACTGACCGGAACGTTAGTAACTTAGCATAATGACTATGACAGACCGATACGGGAATTGGCAAAAGAGTTGTAAACTTGTTTTCGCTTAAATAAAATCTACTTACCTCCACACACTGTCATTATTGAATCTCATTGTGGAGCATAAAAAAGTAATGTGTTTACAGTTTTGATGTGGAAGCATTCAAGCGTTTTAATAGCTTGTGTTAAATCACACCCTTTAATTTTTATGACAGAGAAAGGGACTGTATGGAAAACTGTTTAGCTGATTGTGCACAAACCATGAATTGATTTATTTAATGCGGCAGCGTTTTATTCCTGTTTTGTTGGTAATTCTGTTTGATAGGTTGAATCGCTTGCTTAAAATTATAGTGTGTCATGTGCATATCTTTTTAAAAAATTTCTGTGCAACTTCACATTACTTACCTGGGATAGAAAAATGCATTTGCAAATAAGTCGATAGCCGAATCGGCACTAAATAGGTAGCCGAACTGCCACCCGATAGCCGAATCGGCTATTAAATTAGAGATGTTACACAAGTCGTGTGGCAGATCTGCTGTAATATGTTTGTAGTTTTTACGCTGTTTTTTGTAAATTCGTATCGTAATTTTGCAATTTACAAAAGTGATTGAAGTTTAAGTAAAACGTTAATTTGAAATCTTTAAATACATCACGATAGGATTTTAATTACAAATAAAATCAAAGATTTAAATTAAGGAACTGCTTAAATTTCAAACAAAATTGTAATTAGCAAATTAACATGTTACAAAACAACTCAGAGTACAAAATATAACCATAGATTTACCACACAATTTGTGTAACACCTATAATTTAATAGCCGATTCGGCTATCGGGTGGCAGTTCGGCAACCTGTCTTGTGCCGATTCGGCTATCGACTTTAAAATTAATTAGTGCAACTGTAAAACAATTTAAATATGTATTAAAGTCACTCAGCTTTGACATTATTTACCGCAGTAAGTTGGATTAAACGGTTAAAAAATGGTCGATATTGAAAATACAAGGATTTTTTCAATAAAATTGCCGGTCGCTCTCGTTACTCGTTACAGTTTAGGTGCTTTGTTCTCGGACAAGATACAAGATATTATGTCGGCATTTTGCTTTTCAATCTTTTAGAATTCTGTTCTGACGCTGATACGCAATTATTTTTTTAGTATCAAAACAAAGGAATCAAAAACTTCATGTGTAAAAACGGCAGATATCAAAATGTCAATGTCACCAAGTTGAAGAGGAACCAAGTTTTTCAGAGAATTTCATATATTGCATAAAGTCAATGTGACGCATGCACAAGCTACATACAATTGCAATTCGAGTTATTGTCAAGATCAAAAACTACACACGCTTATGTACTTCAAAGTGAATTTAAGCAAGTGAAGTGTAAAAATTGATATTAAATATCGACCTTCTTTCATAGAGACTTTCATCGTGTAAGTATATTTCCCTCATCGTCATAAATAGTACATTTCCTACAAATCTGCATAATCTAATCCTGTTCGTATAGCTTACAAATGAAATATGAATGCAGAATGTTATAGTCATGTAACTGCATAATATCACCGAGTCTCATATAAATATTTTATTTCTTTGCAGTTGGTGTAAATAGAAATTATGGATTAGAAAAACTGGAGCACACCAGCAAAACAGCCTGACAGCCGCAGAGATTACAAGGAAGTCAACAACAGTTCACGTACCAGAGAGGAATAAATAAATCCGTTTCATATCTCCTTCTTTGATTTGACACAGTAAGACCTGTCATTTTTAATTCTTCAATTCGATTGAATATGAACATGATATGCCGTGGGGGAATTATTAGCGATGATGATATCATCTCAGGATTAAATCTGCGAAATTGCGAGAGTACATGTATGATTTGTGATTTACAACCTTAACTGTAAATAAGCATATGTTCATGAGTTAATTTTGAGGCTAATAGAAATGCAAAATTCATCAATAAATATATTTATTCTTGATTGAAGTCTTAAATTTTTGTTATATGTGTGTGTGGGTGTCTTGAATTTCCATACTTTTTGTCTTTTGTTCTGTCAGATAAGAATCATCAGATATGTAATTTTAGCTTTAGGTGGAACTCTCTTAAGTTTCAGATAGAAAAACCATACATGGTAATTAACATTTTGAAAAAATTAACATATAAATATGAACCATGTTAAAAAAATGTGAATATTTCCATATATAGGCCGAAGTCATTCAAAGAAATTAATTTCAAAAGATTATGACATTCATATCTCGGGCA
>JAQFZZ010000080.1:0-35564 GCA_034696405.1 Isotoma caerulea | reverse complement strand
ACATTTGTTGGCGACTCGCTGTTGCCAACAAAACTTGGCGGTGTGCACGATGTTGACAACAAAATTGTCGACTGAATCATGTCGACAACCGCGGTATGTTTGGGCCTTAAGTCTGTCTGTGGAAGGTCAGCAAGTTGATGTGTAATTCATGTAATATTAAAAGCCAAAATGCTAACCGAGTTCAGACTTCAAGCATTAGATTAATTAGATATGTACATACAAAAGGGAATGGAAAATCTTCGAGATTATCGCTGTGCCAAAGACTGAGGCACCCAGGTAGAGTCTACGGCGAGAGAGAAATCGTTGGGCATTAATCCGTTGCATTAAATATTAATTGTAAAACACAACCGTTTTATGTTTGAAATATTTAGGATTCATTAATTTCATTCACCAGCCTTTTAAAGATAATCATCTCAAATTAAGAGGGAGGGGATAAGTTGGTTAGCAGTAGCCATTCAGTTACAACCTATAAGCCAAAGCCAAGCCACGAAATGTCATTGTGCAATAATCTATATCAACGCATCCAGCTGCTAAAAATCCTTCTGTTTCTGAACATCAATGTCAAATCAACATGCATGCATTATGTATCGTTCACCAGTTGAAAATCAATTAGTAAAAAGCAGATCCTATACCAAAGGTCAGTTAATGGAATCGACACTATATTTTCTACATCCTATAGATAATGTCTATGGACTAAACAAAAATTGTCAAGCTTAAATTCTTCTCTCACATTCACTAAAATTCTATGACCTTCTGTAAATCAGTTAATTAGATTACGAGTGCAAAAGTGACAAGAAGAGTATAGTCTGTGGCTGACATATCCGTAGGGTGCTAAACTGCTAACCCAGAGAGATATGTTTGACATTTTGATGTAACGCAACAAAATTGTGCGGTCAGTTTATTGTCGCTCTACAGCAGCAAATCGGAGAAACCAAATTTTTAGTCCTATAAAATTAATAATACGCATACAGACGGAGTATTCAAAATTTAAAACAATATGGCTTTCCTGATAAAAGCCACATATGGATGTATCATAATATTTGACTGATAACCTAGAATTACCTACAGCTTAATTCACTAAAGTTTCAACATATACCCCACCGCTCTTCAATAAACCTTGAAGTAGTATGTGGTTTAAACATGATGAAATTTCAACTTTCATCATTACATTATATTTATATATTACAATAGAACAACCTGGAATTAGATGCATCCCTTCGGAGTTTAGTTTAGAGAAAGTGCTCTACTTGTAATACTATTGCAAAAGAACTTGGGTTGAGTTGATAAAGGTTAGATAGAACATAGAAGCATGCCGAGCGAGGTGAGACTAAACTATATATTATACAGACAGAAGAGTCTTTTAGTTTTAAGTGAAACGATTCTATCTACCACACCAAACGAGAATTTATGATAGACATAAGAAATGAAATTGAAATAGGTATAAGTACCATGTAGGAATCTCCATAAAGCAAATAACATCTCATCTATCAAAATTTATAACCCCACAGAATAGCAGACTTACTTTGGAAATGTAAATTCAGCAGATTTTCTGTCAAGCATGATAACATAACAACTACAATCTAAATAGTGTTTCAGAAATAGACAAGAAACGATATACATAGAGAGAACTTTCATCCTTTCTCTAAACTCCCATCCAACATCTAACAAGATTCCATCAAACTTGACATTGAACCTTGCCAACTATGCACTCTGTGTAAAATAAACTGAAAGAAAATGTTTGTGAAAAGGCTAACTATAAAAAATTAACTTCTACTCATCCATTGCCTTTACTTGCACGTTAAAAAGAGGCATATGTTACACATTTAATATACAATTAATGGTTCAAATAGTTTGAAGTTTCTTGGCATGCCATAACCTTCAACTATTAGATCCATATGCTTGCATCCACCACACATACCATTTTTAAGGCTGGATAATTCTCTTTTTACTTATCTTTAATGTTTCCTTAGGATGTTATTCTTTCCAAGGAAAAAGAAACTCAGTCAATGTTTGCTAAAGTCATCAAGAAACTTTCTTATATTAATGCTCTCCAGATATTTTGTATTCTGCATTCGAAGTGGTTAAAAAAAAGTAAAAAAACCGCACATCATATTCTGCAAAGTACAGAGAAGTACCCTGCTATCTATAATATATTATTTGCCAGAAGCACTTCGTGCAACGACTTTACAATAACCACAAAGGCAACAATAAACCAAAAAAGGGTAACTGTTTCGTTAGTTCGAAACTTTCTGCAAACATACCTAATCCTTTCTTCATATAAAAGCTAAAATCAAAAACAGAAAAACTGAGGAGAAAATCCTCTGAGATTTTTCATCCATTACTCTACTGACTAAAACTGGTGGTATATATTATCAAAGTGATAGTTTGGATAGGAAGTACAATATTAAAAACCAGAACTGCTTGCACTTGCATACATGAAAGGTTTATAAATGGGCATAGGTATAGTGTCTATAAGATTAAAAAAAAATTGTCTGTTTTCCAAAGCCTCGTAGCTTGTAGTCTGTTCAGCCTGTCAAGTCTCACCTTTGAAAGTAATACTCTCAGTAATCTCTTCCACCACCGGTAGATTTAATAATAATATGCATACGAGCCGACGCCAACCACCGTTAAGAATAAAAATCCATGGTTGGGTAAGAATAAAAAATGTTCATCTAACAAAATCATCTTAATGTTGAAAGACACTTTTCTCTCCTGTAACTGCCATCTCATTTTCTTTTATTTTTACGGCCACTTCATGAAAACTTTCATATTGTGTCTTTTTCGTATCCGCTACGACATAAAATTCCTTGCATAGTAAATATAAAGAGGAAAAGTTACTTTGGGAAATGGGTACAATCTCTGTATATTGGAGATTAAAAGCTGTGCATAAAATAGTACGATCTAAGGGAAGGTTGCATTTTGATTATTCTTCAGTTATACCACTTCAAGTCTTAGGATACTCAAGAGGGTGTTTGGAATTGGATAAACTCTACCTAAGCTAAGCCAAGCCACTATCCTTAATTGATTTTTTGCCTTCTCTGGTTGAAAATATTCCTTGAAGCTGTGAGCCCATTGAACTTGTTCGATTGTACGTACTACTTTTTTAGGATTTTCGACAAGAATCTAGAGAAATCGAACCTACTTAAGGGAATAATAATATGCTATGTATTATTCCATTTAGGTTAGTAAAAGTAGAATAGGTATAGTAAGGCAAAGCGGAAAGTGACGTGAGATGGAAGAAAGCATGGAAATTGAATTAGATTTGATTTCAACTTTTGAGAAAGGACGAAAGAAATAGGATCATCATTACAGTTTGTAGTCTTCAGAAGTTGCTAAGAGCTGTGTAAAGTTTGAAGCAGATGACGATAAATCCAAGTGAATGGATTCTGGGATTCCAATTCCTTAGCCACCATGTTATGGGATGAATGAAGTGACGAAAGACTTCATATTTTACAAGCATTTTATAACCGTCGTCTGCTAGGCTTAGAATCTTAGAAAAGGAAGAAATTCCACTCTGCATAAAAAGGAAAATTCGTTGGGACGTTGGGTGGGATGGGACTTGGGAAGTTGTCTTCTCCGGTTGGGAAGTAGGAACAGACGTGTGTGCTAAAATTTGTGGCGACTTATTGCAAATATGCTATTCATATTTTATGATGATATAATGATCATCTCGACACATTTATTCTGTATTCAGTATAAAAGTGCCTTTCTTCACAAAGCTAGCTCAAAAACACCAAAATAGAGTTTCTTTATTGCCATCAAACATCAAACAGGGCAAAGTAATGCACATGAAAGTTTTTCGAATACATTTTTGGCATGATTTTTTTTTATAAATACGCAATGCCTTGATGACATTGCTTTCTTTGTCAGTTTTGAGGAAACAAAGTTCAGTTTTAGTTCTTTGTTTTATCAAATATGAAACTGATATACAGAGGGCCCAATTATAAGTTTTTTTGACACTCTCATTCAAAATGAGTATCTAAAGTTTACTGTTTGTTATATATAATCGATAAGATAAATTTTATTTTCTGAAAAAAGACCCATTGATTTGATAAAAATTTATCTGTTGCTTAAATTATAGAAGTCATTTCATTGTACTTCTTAAATTTTATATATAAAGTGCAGACACTTGATAGTCGATTTTTGCTAAAAATACACCAGGCATACTACTAACGTCAAAATATATAATATGGTCGAATTTTCAGGATATTGTTTTACGTACGAATCCGGGTCTCGGACAACCTCAAATCAATTTCAAATGTGTTAGGATATCGTGTTATACATAATAATAGAGAGTCTTGTAAAAATTGATTTTTAGTAAATCATGACTTTAGTCACGAATTCAGCCTCTGGTATAAGGAACAAGAGAAAATGTCCCTACTAACCCAGGTCAGAAGCTATGAATTCTTCATTTTTGTGACGATGACAAAGTTGTCTATTTCTCAGTTTCTATTGCACATTTTGAAGTCAAAGTCCTCTAAATGGAAATTTCGAATAAACGCTGCATGAACTTACTATTAGATGAAAATAGTCGTTCTCACAATCAGACAGAAGAAAGTATAGGCTGTCTTCGTTTAGAATTTCTGTCTTGAATTATTCATAGATTTTTACTCTTGTAAAATTTGTACAGAAGATTCATTCAGCAGCTGAACGGATTTCACAAGTACACAAATTTGCATGACATTTGCGGTTCGATACATTTGCAAAAAGGGTCACACTCACAACCATTCAAAAAATAGTTTTTGACTTGACTTTAACTGCAGTTTATGAATGACATTTTGAAAATAAGAAACTGAAGTTTGCGAATTTTATCTAAAGTGTTCCATACGGCATAGATCTGAAATACGATTTCCAATTAAAAAATAATTTAAAACAAGTTTCATTATTGGCTATCATTGTAAAAACGATTGTAAAGCAATGATGGATTACATTGAATTATAATTAAAATACAATTTGGAAAATTTTCCATTGTACAAATATTATTGGAAAAATAACGCCCACGAAAAGTATTTTGATACTGATGAGTCCAGCAGACAAAATATCCAAAAAATACAGGCTATAAAATTCTGAAAACGTTTACATTGGATTTCAGCAGTTGTAATAATATTATGAAACATTGATGGGATTTTATACAATTATTGAATCAAGTTGGGTTGAGTAACTCTTCTTATAGTATCCCTAAATTTAAAAAAAATATTTATTCTGACGATGTTATAGGTAATACGATGATAAAACCCTTTAAATATCATTCAATTATAGTTATAATCTTTTCCATCTCCTAGTGATGCACTACACTTTTAAGTTTAAACAAAATGATAAGCTGCTACGAGTATATTTTACTTTACATCGACAGATTGCCTACACTCTATTTCCTGTGACATCATCGTCTTGAAAGAGAAATGAAACGATCAGACGGTCTGAGAAAGGAACCGAAAATCGGTTGTGGTTTCACACCATAAATTAAGTCATCCAAGAAAACTCAACCCTTACAGCATTAAAATAGTTACACAATCAACCAATTAACGTGTAAATTCTAGGTGTAGTTTACGCAGAATCACGCTTGAGCAGTAAAGAAAGCCTTAAGGGTGAAGGGGAAGTCAGCCAAGTGTGAAGGTGTTTCGGTTACACAGCTCATATACTTTTACTCCAGAAATTGTCCTAAAAAGGTAAGTACATAAATCGTATCAAAACGGACATAATATTATATTAAGGTAATTGTGCTTGGCTTAATGAGAGGATGAGTAAGGATGTGTCCAGCTTGGACGTGAGATGAAGAGTGTTTATTAATCATAAGAAAGAGTGATAGCATAAGATGACAGATTAATTACATTACATTGCATATATACCTAATAATAAAGAAGTAGCGAAAGCTCTTTGCAGACCGTACAGAGACTCTTCTACACTCGTTAATATTTTAGTTATATACATTCGAGAGAATTTTTACATATAAAATCATGCCACACATGCATTTTAAAATTTTGAGCGCTTTAAAGCGCTATAGAGAGCTCACGGTGACTTTTAAGCGTCCACAATCATATTACTAGTAGTTGAATTTTGAATAATTTTCAAATATAAAATCATGCCTCAATCAATTTTTATGTATTTTGCGCTTTGAAGCGCGACCAGTGCGATTGGGTACAGCGCATCTATTTTCAATATCAACTGTCTTTGCGACCTGGGCAAAAAGCCTCGCGTGATTATATCGAAGCGTTCGAAAGTTATTAGTGTGACAGACGGACGGAGAGGCAGACCGTTCTAATAAAGTACCTTCACAACTGGGTGTTTGCACCTATTTCAAGCTTCTTGGAGATTTGCTTGAGAACTCGGTTTAAAAACCGGTTTACAGAGAAAGTCTTGCATAAATTATGACAGACCTATAAAAACAAAATTTAATATATTCAGAAATTGCAAAGGATAAACATTTAAAATTGATAGCGAGTGTGGACTTTCTTTCATTTATAAAATTGTTCAGAAATTATTTAATGCAACACAGAAACAATTGGTAGATTTGAGATTCCAAGGAGAAAGTTTTGCTCTGATTAATAATGACGTGTTTCATAAGCGATTTCTAACCACTTGAAAATTATGTAATTTAAAACCTTTTACGTCAAGCAGTCACCTTCAAAATTCAATTTGAAATATTTGCAGTCTTCAATTCAAGCTTATCCTCTGTCATTAATTCGTTTGAACAAATCAAAAACGTTTTGAAACCTAAAGTTAGTAAATTGCATCAATAAGTATATCTTCCCTGTATGTAAGTACCTACCTTTTCTATTTCCTTTTTTTCACATAAAGAACTTTCACCTCATTTTAACCAATGGAAACTGCACAGTGTAAAAGTTTATTTCAAGACGTGAAGGTAAGTCGAGTAAATAAAAACTTTCAAGATGAAAGCAGGGCAGACAGACAGACCTCTTTGAAAATCTATATTTGGACAGGAAGAGAGATCTTCTCATTTTCTATGAGAAAGGATATTGTGTATTACAATCTGTGTATGATTACACTTAAAGGCTCAAGGACTTCTATTTTAGCTTGAAGCACTAAAATTAAATGACAAAATAATTGAAATTTGAAGTAGCCTTCACCCATCGTCCATCATGGTTCATCTATCAAACCTTGTGACATTTCGAACCAGTTTTTCCAAGAACAGCCAAAATGATTAAAAACGATAGATCCAATCTAATCTGGTTTTTTTCTATCTCAAACAAGAAAAAAAATAAAACTCGCAAAAAACACGGGTATGAAATTCTCGTTAATTCCAGTTCGGTTAATCAAGAACGTGAGTCTACTCGCCTGATATTATTCTGCTATGCAGTGTTTTAATTACTAGGTTTGTTTTTCTTTTAGAAAATGTTATCGAATTAATTGCGTAGTTTTTTTCATTCGGAAGCTAATGAATTGTACGCATAAACATCAGAATTGATGGTGGCCATTGATCAAAGCTTAATGTTGGCACAAGACCTTCGTGAGCCTTTAGATTTAGGTACTTAATTTTACTCATCATCAAAGTCATTGAGAACATGCACAGTTCAAACTTTCAATATGGTACAGAATGAAAATGGAGACTAAAAGACTTCAAAGATTTCCGGTTAATGAAACACTTTAATTTCCGGGCTCAAAGCATAATTGATGCTTCATCATAATGAGTAAATGTATTTTGAAAGAGAATTGCATTGCTCCACGAGAACCGTATTTTTATAAAGCTAATTAATGAAACAACAAAGACATCATAATCATATAAGAGCTAATTTAAGGGCAAACGACAGTTCACGTGCTAAGCTAGTGAATATTCATTCATGAACAGACCAACTTAACATTTATCATTAGAGATGAGCTGAACACGCTTCTGAATGCAATATTATGCTTATATATAATCCCTGAATCAATTTAATTCTTTTGAATACGAGGGTGGAAAAGGTTCTCAGAATGTGCTTCCTCTTTGATGTAGTTCCTATATCAATTTTATTCCTACGTAAAATAAGCTCGAATTTGCATCTTGCATACATACGAGTACGTACATACCTTGGCTTGGCTTGTGGGATTTTCTTTCCTATGAATGTATGACGTCCTTGTGAAACGGACATCAGTTTTTGTAAGCAGATTCTCTCTTTTTTGTGACATATGTCAGTGTTAAGCAGTGTCACATGTCCAGAGAGTTACCGGACTAGAAAAGGAGTGTGAATTCATCAATGCCTCTATGTAATACATTTGAAAAAACAGAAGGAACCACAGAGGAAAAGTTTTTGAATTCATGGACGGAAAATGGGAACCACTACTCGGAAATGCATTATTCTTTAGTCAGTAGTACAAAAACAGCAAACAGCTGGAAAGTCTTTTCATGTCAAGGAGCACTTCAAATCCAATTCATAATGATATGCTTGGAAATCATCCAGACCAGACAGTGATAATAGTAAACAGCTCTTACTAACAGGATGAATATATAGGGCCATAGACCCCTGGAACAATATAAGTAAGAAAAAATGTCATCCTTTCTAAAGTCATCTCAACTAGAGGTAGATGACAAGTGTGAGAACATCATTTATTCCAAGTACTTTCTACTCATTTCTTACATTGAAGAAGCCCAATATGCATAGATGTGCATATTGTGCACTTACTATACATACATATTAAAGGGATGAAACCTTTTATTGAAAGTGAGAATTGTTTCTGAAGACGAATGCACTCTCTGACTGATTGCAAATTTGGAGTATTCATGAACCATTATTGTAATGAGACGTTGAATACAAAAACAAAATATTGTTTTCAACTTTCCACATCCACATTTCCTTGAAATTTCAAATTAAATGGTTTTCTATGGATTTTGGATAGAGTCTGAGCATCAGGTGTGGTGAACAATTGAAGTGCTGTCGTTGATGGAGAAAGTACGATGAGAATAAAACGTCAAATATGGAAATGCAAATGATGCATTTAAAGCAAATGTTTAGATTTTGAAAAGGAGTATGGAAGTACGTCTAATTTATTTTGTGACGAAGAGATCTTATAATTACTTTCTTTGTGCAACGTCGTGCAAATTTCTAAATAATGCTTGCTTCGTAATGTAGAATGTAGTTATATAGTTAGAAATGAGGAAATTGTACCTAGGTATTTCTATTAAATTGATTATTAATTTATTGTTGACCTCAATTTCAAACTTTGTCACCTGCCATGCCACTGCCAAGAGCACACTAATATCATGCGTTTCAAATATTACCTACTTATTAATTAATTAGAATTGGCTCCTTGAACAATAATAATATATTTTACTTTCCCCTACATAACTTTCACGTACCTTCACACACACACACAGACACAAATGTCAAACGGGAACTCAATTAGTTTATTTAAATTAAAAACAAATTGAATATTTCATACTGCACTGATATAATAATAGAAAATAATAGTGTTCTATGATTACGTAGATGTTCCTGATGTTCCTTTGCTGCATTCCTTTAAGTTTTATAAGATTTGATGTTTAAATATTGATGAGAAATAAGAGCTAAACTCTAACAAAATATCTTTTGATCCTTACAAATAAGCACAAAACATGTGCATCTGGATTTTAAACGTGAAGCCAACATTTCAAAATATCTATAAGATGCAAGTTTATATTGGAAGGGAAATGATTGGCATGTTACTGATCTCAAAGTACTAAACTCGTACATCGTTTGGACCTTGGTACTGATGAAATGCATCTGGATTTAAAAATACAAATTATATGTATTTATTATTCTAGAAAACAAGAACTTTTAGTACTGCTTCTGGATTGAAGATGAAGTTAATATACTTCAAATAATGAACTTGAATTTAGTCAAAACTAACTTTATTCTAAAGATCAAGGATGAATTAAGTCAAAGAGAAGACGATTCTTCTTTGTTTTACTGCAAGCTTATGCACTCATGCACTAAAGTCAACAATAGTTGATGGAAAGTTTAATTGAGGGAAAGTTACACTCTCTCATTTATTCTATTTCTATGATTTGTTACTTTTGTTGACATATAAATCCAAATATTTGATACTATTTGTGGATAGGCAATCGCTTTGCACTCAATAGAAATAGTTAAAGATCTCTCTGGCTGATTTCCTGTTTACAAGTAGCTTTCTCGTTGGAAAATGGGACTCTTCTCGTCTAAAGATGACTCGACTCAACTTAGAATTCTGTAAAATCTGTACCCCATATTCTGCATCAGAAGAAGTGCACATCTTCGTATTTAAAGTCCTTCACAATGAGAACAAAAGGAATACAGATTCAGATAGGAATATTATGGAGGTTTGTCATCAGTTCCGGCGAGAATCGAACTCATTATGGTTTTGCTTTTGCAATCCGATTCAAGGCTATCGTATCTATATAATTTAGACTGAGGGACTACCTTAACTTTTAGCTGCTAAACAGTCTTGCTTAAAGTTTGAAATTAAGTGAATTTTAAAATTAATTTTCAAAATATCTGCTTTAAATTTTAATAAAACTTTGTTGGTGACTTTTCTCACAACAGAATGACAACATTTTATAATAGCATAGAATAGTATTTAGAATTATGTAAATAAAATTAACTGAATAGGCTACTTCTATTATTTAAGTGTTTCATTATACTGAAAAATTTCTTTGTCCAAATTACAAAGCCGACCACCAATCCACCACGAAAGTCAGTACCGTATGATCTTTCAAACTGCATTCTTTATCATCAAAGTAAGTCATTTACTTTCAGGAGAATAGAATTCCTTGCCACATTAAAGCTAAATTAAAATATATTCCTTTTCTCGTTTGGTTGGGCTTAGTGCTTTCATCTCTCATAAAAGAACCACAATACTTTTTTACTAAGGGATCTACCAAGACTGAAATCGTCCTCAACCTTGAAAATCCTGTAATCCTATAAAAAACCTCTGAAAGTTTAACCTCTGATCGTATCGTAACCTTAAGCTTTAGTAGAAGTCTTTAAGTCACGTGGAAATTCCTTCCTAGTGCCGAACTCAAGATTAAATGACTTCAATCGCTAGAAATGACATTGTTGTTGTTCCCTTGCGTTCTGTTCACGATATTTCTTTAAAAGAGTAGAAAAAACGGAGCCAAACCAATAACATGCTCTACCATTCACATAAGTTCCAGCAACATTCATCCAGAATGGGAAAGTAAGTTATGTTTCAGTTGTAAAAAAGTCACAAAAACCATCGAGTCAAGTGCAGAGTATCGAAAAATAGCTAAAAAGTCAATACAATACCGACTTGCAAGGGAGACAACCAATTTGAAGGGAGTTGTTGTCGGCACGACTTCTGTTCACAACCTGACAACCTTGATAACGATTAATCTTAAGCAAACCCCGAGTCTGATGTGGTCCACATTAGTTCCAAGTTCCAAAGCTGTCGGTGGCAGTTGTAGCCCTTGTGGGTATTGAATTCATGGTTTGCGATTTTTTGGGAGTTTTGCATTGTATCGTGTCAGGGAATGAGGAATCCTCAATGCTTTTACCATTATTGTTAAAATATTGCGTATGTATATCATTTACATGTTGTGCATTTGACATTTTATTATTATTAAAAAAAAACTAAAACTACAATTAAAAAAAAAATAATGTTTCCTTGTTTTGACCATTAATCCTGAATGATTTGCAGATCTTTCACTTTCATTGGTAATGTTCTTCAGAAATAAAAAATACAGCAATAATGTTGACAAGAGCTCATTGTAAATTAGATTTTTTTTAAATTTAAAAACTTAAGTGTTATCATTATCAATGTAAAAAATAATGAAGACACTAAAAGAACTTCGTATTATGAAGTTCTTAGTCAGGATGCCATATGTCCAGGATTTGAGATTCAATAAATAATGCATCAATGTTTGAGATGTGTGAGTCCTTCACAGTTAACACCATAAACACATTAATGAATGACGTTCAAAATCCAAACTATTCTTTTGTAATGTATAAACAACTCAAAATGTTCTTTAAGTTTGTACAAAAATATCCGAGGTGTAAATGCCTAAAAATGTGAGAACTTTTTTCATTTCTTTTCTTTCATCAGATCGACTTAAAGTTTTATGTTTCTTTCTAATACTCTGAGGTGAGCTTTTTTTGTTTCGTCTAGTAATACGAGTTTAATCTAGAAACTTTAATTAACAATATCGATTTGGAACAACTTTTTTTAGGTAAGAAGATGCAATACAGGATAAAATAAAGTTCACCCACATCCATATGTATTTCTATCAGTAGTACTTTCTCTCTTTTCGGTGTTTCACTTCCATACTATTTACCATCGTCCTATTTTTCTCTTATAATAATTAAATGGAACACCTCCGACAAAAATTAACACGTTTAATTAATATATTAATTGTACAATCAACTCAAGTCAATTTTTTATTTGTGTGGGCATGCAATGTTTCTTAGAACCTCTATGTATAAAATAAATCATACTGAAACAAATCATTACTACTTGGTGAAAGTTAACTCTTCTCTTACCAAGTGTTTTCGTCACATGAAGTCTCATTAAAAGGACAAAAGTTGAAGGATATCATTGATGCTCAACACGCCGTGTACTTCCATTAAAAATGATGAGGTATTTAACATGACGTATGGAAAAAACCCAAGTTGCAAAAGTAAAACAAGGTTCTTTCACATCTAATTCTAAGACAAACAGTTCATGTTCATTGAATCATAAAGCTCTCATGAAAGTGAGTCTATAATGGTAATGGTTCGTGTGATTTGATACTTGCATGAAATAAATGTGATCGATATTGTACACGTTACTTCCATGTTTTTTCTCCATATTTTTACTTTTACCTTTATTACAATACACTTGAATGATATTTGATTTGATGTAGGTCATGCATACTTTTTCTTATGAAGCTCTAACTCGTGCTGGATTATTTCCTCAGCTAACAATAAGTAAATATCTATTCCTCCTAGCCTCCTACCTATATAAGAAGAAACTTATTCAATGACCGACTTATCTCTGACCTTCGTACAGGATGGATTTTCATTTCAAGGGAGATCTTCTGTTTGAACAGTTTCGTCTTATTCTTAATAATATTCTGCAATGTATAGTAAATAAAGCATTTTTACAATAAGAAAAAAAGTTATAATTTATTTCTGAAGAGTTTTGCAAGTCCATTATTTTTTCCTTAAGCCAGAATAACCCTGAAGAATTACGTACCAATACGTCACAGGTTTTTAAAGCTTTTTATGCCTGTCCCATTATGCATTAATTTACCTTGAAATTTGAACATTGGAAGTAATAAGTAGGGGAATCTTCCAGAAAAAGAAAAATCTCTTTGCAAAAGGAAGAGTTAGAGTTAGAATATAATAATATATAATTGCATATGAGGAGTATATACACAGAAAGATAACCAAACCAGAAAACTGCCTACTTAAACCTAGAAAATTTGAATAATTTATAAATTTTAAGTACTCCATAACTGAAACCCCTATAAATAAACATGAATCTTCCGCTTCTCTTTCATTCCATCTGAAAGGATTTCCTTCAGTTTTAGCCAAAGCCAAGAAAATTCAGAAACTTTAGACTCACTCAACCTCAACAGAGCCAGGCAAAGTTGTCAACAAAACAACATGTATGTTTTCAACTCAAAACTTAGTAGCTTTAACCGCATTGCAATCCAACTAGAAATTGACTTTCCCCATTTCCACATAAGGCCAAAGGAATAAACAGAAGGTAGAACGGAAATGGGTTTCCTCCAAATGTTGATGCTGTTAAATTTGCCATTACTGTTATTATCACACCTCTCAACTCTATCGGTTTCTTTTATCTTCTAGTTTCCCTATACGATGGTTGGTTATTTGTACCTAAATTAAGATTTACTGTCGAACTATCAAAGAAAGTCAATGTTGCTTTAGTCATGGCAAAGTTGAAACTCAAATTGTTAAATCGTATGAAACTTTCAACAATAAGAGTTGGAATGGAATAAGATTTTACAATCTGCTTTCATGCACTTGCATAACATAATATAAATTTCATTCACAACAGTCTTGGTGAGTGCGGGTGATACTACTTCCATTACAAATTTGCAAACTTTAAACTTTCACTCCTCTTTGTTACATTCACATCACTCACTGTCACATATTGCCTAAGCCAAAGAACTTTTCTTGGTGTGGAATTTTACCCGGAAAGTTTTTACACAAAGTGAATATATACAATTTCCATACTATTCATTTTGATTCAAGTTAGAAGAAATGTTTGCGAAAAGCTGTTCGAAATAAAATAGAATTTGGAGAAGGCACAAGCCAACATAAGTAGATATCATTTCGAAGCTATTTTATTTAGCTATAGAATTAGAGATATATTTGATGTTACTTACCATCATTTTTCATATCATGTCATAAGTTTCGCTAATCCACCTATAGATTAATTCATCATCGTGCTAACTTCTATTTCTATAATGAAGCTTGCTTATAAAGGAAAGTTGCAACAAAATGAGAGTTAATATCTGTCTGTAAGAAAGTTTACAGTACTATCTATCTATATAGCTCAGACAATATTCCTTTGCTCACAATCAGCTCAGGGTTTGCTGCTTCATCATCAATCAAGGATCAAAATGAGAATTAGCTGACGAGACGAACATCTTTCATCTTCTTTTATTTCTCACGCATTAAGCATTCAATTAGTTCGCATTCAACATTCAACAAACAACTTTATTGACTTCATATAACTTTTCTCGGCTGACTGTAAGATGAATCATTGTAAGTAGTAAAGTGTTGAATTACTTAAGTCATATTAAAGTATCAACACGTAACACGTTGGAAACTCACGTTGAAAACGTTGTTTTAAAAATGCAAATGAGCTTCATCAAAATTGAATCAACAGTTTTTATAATTCTGAATAAAATAATTATTTTTTTTCATTTTGTTTGTAATAGGACTAACTTTTATGATCAAAAATTCAATAAATTACACAAAAGAATTGGCATATCTAGATAAGGCTAGGGAAATAGTGACTTCAGGCCTAGACTGCAAAGTATTATGATTAGGCCTTCAAATTTGGCAAGGATGGATGGACCCGACCGAATCTCTCTTTGTATACTGGTGCGGTGTGTCTTCTAACTAAAGCTTTCCAAAACTGTTCTACCGATTTTATTGTTTTCCTTTTAGGTTTTGGATCCCATAACGGGTGTTGCACCGGGGTGTGATCTTTTGAGGCAAGAATCTGAAATATTAATTAAATTACAGTTATTATTTTTTTGGATCATCGTCGGTAAAAGTTTTTAAATCAGAAATATTATAATTTAAAGTGAATATGCCTTTTAATTCTCTTTCTAAAAAAGTGTAAACATAGAAATATATCATAGTGTACATTACGTATTTTTAAAACTAAATTACACCACCTTACTGAGTTGAATATTTTGAAACCGGATTTTTAACTTTAAGTTCATATTATTATAGGTATTTAGTTGCGTCACAGAAGAAACAACTTTCTCCCTAATTAGAAAATTAAATTTTGACTTCATACAGCTTATTGGCGTAACTTTCCATTCTAATAAAATGTATAATTACTTCAATTTATTTTCTTTGATCTACAATAGCTGAGAATTACGTCTTCCCTCTGATACTTTGTACCAACTATACAAATATATACCAATTATTATTTCCATTATCCAAATAAACCATTCAAGTTCTAATGTTTTTGACAAATAATTAATTATTGTAAAATTCATACCCATGCATGCATAGTCTAACAGTTCGAAAGTTAAATTGCTAAATTTTAACTACAATGCCAAGCCTTGAATAGACTTTGTAGTAATTACTTTCGCGAATGTTGGATGCATTCAAAATTTTATGTAGTCATTGTTAGTAGATTATAATCAAATATATTATATTATATAGTATCATTTCAGAATATTATGTCACCTGCCCATATTATGCCTTCTGAAGCTAACGTAAGATTTGCAATTTTCATGTATGATCATACACATGAACATAATTTCAGATTATAAATATTTAGTGGTAAGTGACAAGAAACAACAAATATTTCAATCAACAATATTGATGGTTTTGTTTTTCTGTTTTATACAGAGTGAACATTATAAATACTGAAGTACGTAACTGTAACTGTATTAAATCAGCTCTTCAACGGAATTTTTCTTGATAAAAATTCTTCAAAAAATACTGGTAAAATAACAAATGTATAACCAAGATGTACGAAAAATTGCTATGCCTAAATTTGAATTGAAAATGAAGAAAAGAAAAAAAATATTCTTTTCATATTGTTTTTATTAAAAAGTAGTAAACTAGGTAGTTACATAAATAAGATTCGAAAAGGAAGCACGTTGCGACAACACGTAACCAATCTTGTGTATTTAGAATTACGTAAAAAACACATTATCTACCTACCTAACGTTATGTATGCAATCAAAAAGAAATGTTTTCAACCGTGATGTACTACTTTTTGTGAAAATTCTAACGTGCTCCAAAATCATATCTTCATAAATGTTATAAATTTATTCAAGATGCAAATCCTTAAATCAACAAGCAAGCATTGTTGGTTGTGTGCTTCACGTTGCTGCTTTCTTATTCCTTCATTTTTGCTACTGCTCGGTGAATGTACAGTCAACAGTTTATTTACATGATAAAAATGGTTTTCCAGAATCATCTTTATTTTCTATGTACGAATATAAAGAAACATGAATTTTGATCTCAACTCGTATTCAGATGTTGGAGAAAGTAGCAAAAATGTCACACTCGTCAAAATTCCCGAGGGAATTTATCCGTCTAGCTTTACTTGTAAGTTAAAAGCCAACTCTGTTTTAGAGGTAAAGAAGGCTATGTGGCTCAGTAAATTTACACTGAATAATTCTCTAATGAAGATGCATTGATCTGATAAGATAATGTACAAAGATGGTGAATGTTGTTTTTGCTTCAAGGATAACTGTATTATGCAACAATTGTTCACACGAGGAGAAACTTCCAGATGTCTACAACTCTATTGATCATCATAGTACAGTTTCCCATGCAATTTTGTACAATATGGAAATTTAAGAATTTCATAACGATGCAAATTCATTTCAATTTTCTAGTTAAGACGAGTAAATTTAAAATTGTATAATACACTGTTCACTCTAAAGATGCAAAAGTACATTCTTATTACGGGAATGGGCGTTGATGTATCATTAGTATGAGGGTATCATTTACAAAATGTAATGCTATCCATTACATTGGGGTGTAAGGTTTGGTGAAAATATTGATTTATGCTAATTCTGTAACCAAAAGTTTACCTTTCAGTATATTATTTAATATTTTCAGTAAGTCAGTAAAGCAAATAATTGATATTTGAATCTGAATCACAACACGCACACGGAAGTATAGTACAAAGTACAGTTTGTATACTAAAAAGGACGGTTCTAGTTTCATTAGTGTTCTAATGGTAAGACGCGATTGCTAATTTACGAATTATAATTGAAATAGCAAATATGAGTGGTGTACTACGTAAACTTGCTTAGCTAAAATTTATGAAAATCAAATAAATACGATTTGGCTAACCTGGAATCGTGAAGTTGATCCTTGATACGGTCTTGGATCTTTCATAGCTGGTTTATAATATCCGAAATGACGAATCCTATATAATCCTGGTTTAGTGTCTGCAGTAGTTGTCCAACTGATCTCAACTTCACTAAGGCCACTTACTGGAATAGGACGATTCCATCGAAACCTGAAAAGATATAAATGCATTAATTTAAAAATGTGACGATGACAATTTTACTAACTGTACCAAGAGGAAATATGTTAATGGACTTATACCCTTTAGAGATTATGCAAATCTTCACTTTGCACTTTCTTTTTCAGAATTAAAATACACGAAGAATTTTCATGATTCACTATATTACAATGAAGGAGGTTTTAAGTTCTATATTTACGCTGAATTATTCATGATTCTTAAACCGGAAATTACAATGATAACAAATGAAAATCCACTTAAATCCTCTTATTGCATCAATTGCATGACTGCTGAATAAACTGAAGACGAGTCGACAGTGAAAGTCCATATATTTTAAGTAAGCACCTCGCTAAAGAGCAACAAAACTGAAATGGCCAAAATAAAGCCAAAAAGCATTGATTTTTGAATGAGGAAGTAAAATGTTCGTCGTTAATTTGTTCCGGATTTAAAAATAATGACCCAGAGTTTTCAGAATAATGTAGGATCATACTAAAATAAGAATATTAACATAATTTACTTCATGAACTTTAAAATATGACTCAATTTTTAAAAAAAATGTAATCTCCTTCCTTATCAATTGTGAAAGGCTGTCAAAACCTAAAAAGAGCTTATTTAAAAAATCTTTAATAGTTTCAAAGAATTGTTATGAGAAATAACGTACTGATGAAGATAAATGGTTTTTTAAGATTAATAGTAGTGGGTAGTGTAGACTCACAACGTCAACGTAAAGTAATGGCATGTCCCTTATGCAAAATAGGTATTAGATTTAAGATTTAATTAAACATTTTGAGAATATCATGATATATAGATTCATACTAATAATATTGTCTTAGGTAATACAGTATTAAAATCCAACCTACTCATATGAACAACAACAAGCCTAGAATACTTCATACATTTTTGTAGGTAGGCTAGAGCTGGAGTTCAACTACAATCTAATGTAAGATGAAAAAAGTAACTTGCTAAAATAGAGACTATAGGTGTAAGAAAGCATTTTATTTTTTGAAATTTTCAATTACTTGTACAAGTAATTGAAAAAAGTTCCATGAAACATACAGTTATTGCAGCCAACAACCGTAAACACATCCATGAATTCTGAAAACAATTCTAAAGTGTGTTAATGAAGTAAAGTTTGTAAAATATTTTCAATCTGGACCTTAATTACAGTCCCTATTATTGATACTCCTTTGCTCTAGAAAGTTTGCAAATGACATGACATGCCAAGATGCACTACTACTTTTGTAAACTTTCTCCATTTTGTTCGGAGTAAGTACAATTGGACGCAACAACATATTGAATGAATTTCTTACTTGTAGTTTATTAGTGAAATAAATCCGACAGTCGCAGTCGTTACCAGTTGTCACGATATCAACACATAATGAAGTATCTCTAGGAATTAAAAGTTTTAAGACTATTCATTCATTGTGTAAGGTACTTAATCATGCCTCATATTAAAAATATTGAGTCTTGTCTTGAGTCTACCCACAAAATACAGATTAGTTTAACCAATAGGTAAATGTTCTGTTACGTCAAGATTATATTTGTATGCTTGACAGAACAAAGTTCTACATCAAATTATATCCTAAATTATAATCTTCTGTCAACCAAGTCTCAAACTTTAACAGTGTCTTTAAGTTTGAATGCTAAGAAAATGAACCTTGTCAAGCTGGTAGTGAATTTTAGTACTTGTTTTAGGAAATAACCAAACTTCGGAACTTTAATTGAAATCACTCAACTCTGAATAAATGAAACAGAATTAATGCATACAAATGCTCATGGAAGGATTCAAAATCTCAATGTCAAATTAGTCCTGTTACCAAGAGCATTTGCAAGAATTCCAACTAACCATAAACTGCATTCATTACTTACAGTTATCTAAAACTTGTCAGTATTGTCACGTATCGCCATATTTATATAAATGAATGACATGGTGACTTTAGCTTTTCATTTATTTTCGAACACAGCAATGACTTAAAATATTATGTTTTAATATTTAGTAGTGAAAGATCGATTATTTTTCAAAACCCTGACATTTTAATATCGAAACTCTTTTAACCAAAAACCTTTAACCTAACGTTATTAATACATTGAATTATTTGTAATCAGTGATATACTTTGTATACATTCAAATGCTTTCTCGTTCTGGTTAAAGGGAATACTTGCAAAAATCATTTATTTTATTTAATGTCAATGTAGGGATAAATTGTATTTTTTATATCTATATCATATACAGGAAAAGGGATCAGCAATCTAAAAAGTGTTAAAGTAAAATCCTAAAATACTACCAACCACAGACTTCGCGCAAAAGAGATCTTTCAAGGACAAGGAATATTGCCTTGAGAAAGGGTTTAGAGGATTACTTTGCTTAAAAGGAAAGCTTCAAAGTGTAGAATTCCCTCATGGATGGTTATTTCCTCGCTGGTATATAAATGCTTAACTAGTCTTTCAAAGTATCCTAGCCTAGCATTAAAATTTGTTTGCGGTTTTCTACAATAAGCTGAGTTACTATATACTTTCACTGGCTAATGATGGCTGTAAGTTGTATGATAACATTTTCAGCTTTGTTACTTTATGTTTACTATGCTTATACTAATTTAAAATTAAAAATAAAATCACTCACAAAACAATTTTTTGTATAAATAATTGGGCTTTAGACTAATTTCTGAATTTGAAATTGTAAAATAAATTTTTTAATTATATTGCTTTAATCTGATCTATAGTATTCATTTAGGGATTGTGTGAAAGTGTTCTGTTTGAACTATGGCAAGTGTAAATAAACTCCCAAGATAATTTAACTGTATTATTGCTGTATTATTTTCTCTAATTAATACTCTAATTCCGTAAATGACTAAAAGTAATTGTCTTATAGCTTCATTACCGTCGATTTCACATTTTGCAAAAACAACCTAATCATAACATCTTAATTTATTGCATATTCTAAGAATAAAGAATAAACAATGTACTTCATACAATACAATAGTATCATAATAAATTCCAATTTCTTAAATAGTTCACTTTACTAGACGAGACGAAGCAGCAGGGTGAACACAATATTTTTTTGTCTCCTTGCTGTACTCTGAAGCTTTATCGTTGTGACCATTTCGAGAAAATTAGAAACATTATAGTGAGCTCAGTCGCACTTGAAGGAGATTCTCAGGTTCTAAATGGCATTCCATGCAATCAACGGGAAATTAAATACCATTTATCTTAATCTTTTCATATCTCTGTCAATATGTGAGTGTTTTTATCTTTACCCAGAAATCAAACAAATACCTACCAATAAGCTTTTTTATGAAAACATGTTTTTTAGGAAAGGGTAAAGACTTTTAGGTGAGACGCCATGATATAACTTTCAAAAATAAACGTTCACCTACTTTGTGTCCCAGTCCGCATCAGTCCGAACAATTTCCCATTTTGAGCTTTCTGGATTTTCTCGTTCAATGAGGAAAAAAGTTCCTTCTCGCATAGGATTGTTCCTGGGATGTCCAGCTACAAATTTAGTTGAAACAACGTTTCCAGCAATAACCGTTGCCTCTGGGGGTTCTAAAACGTCTCCAAAATCGTGAAGGAATGGAACTGTATCAACAACTATAGGAGCCATCAATGACAATTGTCGGTTTAAGAGATTTGGTGGTTCTGGTCCTCGTTCAATTGTAGTATTCTGTTTAAAACATCAAAAAATACCTTTGGTAGTGAATGAAAATTTAATTGATTTTTAATTTCGATTTTTAATTTAAATTTTTTTATTCCTGAACTAATAAGTGGATACGAGAATTACTGCTACTTCTGCTCAAAATTTTCAAAGAATAATAATACTTCAAACACTCAGAATCAATACTTTGATTAAAATCTGTGGAAACTGAGAAAACGTTCATTTAGAAGCACTTCTGAAATCCCTTTAGATATGAGAATATTAAGTAATACTTTTGTTCAATGAGATACCTTACGAGTTTTTCATCATTAATAAATTGTTCTTCAAATCTAAAAGCAGCTGAGAAATGCATGAAAGTTAAATAATTCATTGATTGTGAAATCAATTTGACGATTCAAAAAGCTAATCGCATTATGAATCTGGAACCCAACACACAATGAAGTAGGTACTTGAATGTAATACAGATGAAAGTCACTTCACTGAAGTAATGGTAAACATTATATCCATTTATATTGCATTTTCGTTAAATAAGTCTATTATTCAAAACCCTATTTCAATTTAAACCAAGCATTATTGCAAAATCTTCAAACCACACTCATCTAATTATTCTAAAATAAACATTATCCTACAAATACACAGTCACGGTGTTCATCATAATCATCAAAGTAACCAAATGATACCATATATCATATTAAATAATTAAAACGACTTACACGAGGATGACTCGTATTTCTTAACAACTTTCACCCCGATTAATTGCAAAGCAACGAAAGATGCACGTTCTATTCTACCAAATCCTTTTTCTCCATATCCTTACCCATAGGTCTTTTATCCCCTCGACTTTAATTTCTTTAGCTGTGTTAACCTCCAGAAAAAAGCTTGTAACTATCATTACTATTACTGTTATTGTTATTATTATAATGACCAGCTAGAATGAAAGCAGAAGTAAAGGATTGAGTAATTTACCTTCAACATTGACTCAGTTAGCATGGGGTAGTGTTGCAAATACCCTTCTAAGGTATGTGGTCCATAAAGTGTAGAGGCAGCTTCATATCGTTGTTTCTGGTATTCCTCGTAAGTGGAAATGTAATGTGTGTAGACATTGCTCAGACCGGCAATAACGACATGGGGCTCTGGAGCCCCTTCAGGAGATTCGGCTTTCACCTTCTCTTCAATAGCTTTTCGAAGTCGACGACCGGCCATTGTTGTCAGTTCACCAGGAACTCCGATAATGTAAAGGTTTCCTACTCTCAACACTTGCGTTTCCACTATGCTTGGAACCCATTCGAAAGGAAGGAAAGCCTCTCCAACAGCTAGAAGAATGGGCTTTGGACTATTCCACATAATAATATAAGTAGAGGAAGTGGACAAAGCATAATAAAAAGAGATTCGATTACAAATCACACGAGACATTAAAGAGTAAATATATTTCTTTTGTTGAAATTGAGTCTTTGGTAATGTCACAGTAAATGCAAAATGTATTTTCCTTTTTGTCAACGAGAGCAATACAGATTGAAATGACTTGGTTTTTTCCCTATAGAAAGAAATAAGCTTTTTGCATTACTAGTAGACCAGGCAGGCCATTATTATTGCATCGCATAACAAGATTATGGAATGAAAATGAAACTGAATTGAAAGGAAAAAATTTCAAAGTACAATGCAATGATTTCAGAAAAATTATGTCTTTCCTACTTAGTTTCCTATGAATAAAGCATTCTTTTGTAGTCTCTATTGCCTATATTATTCTGTTACAGTTTATAGTAGAGAAAGAAATGCGCTTATAATGTTTCGCTTTTTACAGGATGTTACTTTTCAGCAAAATTGAATTTGGACAATAAGGAAGTATATTCTGGATTCAGTATTTAATTTAATATTTAATTAAAAACCTTTGTTAAAACTCATCGTAGTTGAAACTGTTTACGTTTATATAAACGAATGTCAGTAGGCGGACTAATGGTTATTATGGGTGCTCTTTTCTCAATCAATTAAACTTGCATTATGTTATGTGACAAGTTTTCTCAACATGTTAAGGGCACAATGTTGAATTGTTCATTTTGGAAATTGATTCAATCATAAAATAAGGTTTTAGCTGTTCTAGAAAAATATTTGTCTTGTTTCCCTAATAGCTAATCCGATTACTGTTTGATTACTCAATTCAGCCAATTTGCTTGGTGCCCTACATGTAGGCGTGACGTAAATTATGAAAATATCACGAGGCAGGCAATCGAGGTCGATTTTCTTGTAGGTAATTTAGTAAATTACATCTCACTCAACGTTCAAAGTTACTACGAAACCATTTTGTCCTCTAACAATTAAGAAAAATGTCTAGCATTGAACCAGGGATTCAAACAATAGTCTTAATATGCAAACTTACGCTTGACAATCCATCATTTCCTGAGATGGCTTGACAATTAGATCCTTAATTGCATCCCAGAACGGGTTTCCTTGAGTAGTTCCTTGTTTAAAGTCGAACATTCCAGGGCCGTCAGTAGTACCACCTGCAAAGCCGTATCCCAGAGCTGCTTTACATAGCTTCTTTGTCACCTTTTTATTTGTTGCTCTATCCAAGACTTCAACCTGTAACATAATATACCATCCTTACACCATCAATCAATACAGAATACAGAAGTATTTTACTAAAATACAGAAATATAGGTAAGATTATTTGATCAATGAAAGTAAATCCTTTTACGTAATTCGATTGAGAAACCATTTGTGGTCCTTCTAAACCAATTGAACCTTTAAGAAATTCAATTTCAGAATAACCTGAGACTTTCAAGAATTGTTAGATAGAGGATAGGTAAATGTTAAATAAGATTCGAAAGGTCTTTCAACTTCAAAGGATTAATTTTAAATCCTGTTCAATTTCTAATTCGAAGAAATGCAATCGTTTGCGATGTTAGAAATAATCGATTTAAGTTTGTTCGTTTATCAAAGTTTAGCAAACTGCAAAAAAAAATTGCATTGCACTTAAAATAAAAAAATTGTAAAATAACTGTAAATTTCATTATCTAGCTCATATTTCAAAAAGTTTCTTAATCTTAAATAGATTCGCAGAAATGTATGTATAGTTCTTGTTTAGCGTATGAAAAAAGTTACGCCTGTCTTTTCTAATAAAAAGAAAGTTCCATTTATACTGCTATCAGCTTAAATTATATGACACAAGAAGTTATATTCTTATTAGACTGAATACAAGTTTACAAAACGTGTTGGGAATTTTTACAGTGAAAAACTGAATAAGGAATAAATAAATTCTTGAAACTTGCATTTTCATGCATAAAGATAAATGCGACAAGTATGACGAGTAATTGTATCCAAATTGCATAACGTTTCATGTTTCCAGAAGTTTTCTCCACTTTTCAAAACTTTCATCATTTAGCATTACAAATTTATTCGCGAGAATAAGATATGTGAATCAAACCAACACCTATTTTTGAATGTTTATAAATTATAAAGCTCGTTCCCATCCCAAAGACGCTAGAATAAATAAGTTATACTTTGTCTTTGATCGTACCAGAAAAACAAACAATCCTTCATAATTTAAATTATTACATCATAGAAAACTTACTACCAAACCCCACATGCCGAGAATATTTCAATTCTAATTATAATTCCATGTGTTAGTACGAGTAAAAAATTATTATCTTGGAGCTATCTAGACTAACTTTAAATTCATCAAAATCTAATAGGAATCCTAGAAAATGTTAATATAGTAATCAAGTTCATCTTGATTTTGACCTTATGAAATAGTGAATAAATTGAATTAAATGTTTTACATTCGTACTTCAAACATAAATAACATACCACTGCAAACAAAAACTACTAATTATAGACAATTATAGTAGTAAAGCTCTTTCATGCGAGCCTCGTGTCGTGTCAATGACTTTCACTCTCCCCAACGATCCCAGACTTTATTCTTTTTAGAGAAAGAAAAAACTAAATAATAAGCAGCTTCATAAACATCATTTTCACATTTATTCCAAGAATGTAAATTAATTTCGAACCATATAATGCGCGTACTCTATTATTGAATCAAAGTCAAAGTCCTTCAAAATTAATGTGTTTACTAAAACCCCCAAATTATTAATTCACAGGCTTTTACGTACATAACATTTATGAAACTAATAGAAAGCCTGTTATATGGAATAGGATTCAGGAAGTGAGAAAGGTCGTTCACCAAATCGTGCGTTTAGGAATAGAAAGGCGCACCGATGCATTGCAATTGCAAACCCATTATAATAGCTTGTTGACGAAATGATCGTAGGTACTATTTTACCAAACAGTTCGCGAATTAAAATTAATGAAAATAAATTAAAGTTGATTCATTATTAATGTAATAAAATTTTCCACTCAAACTGTTCCAAAGATGTGGTTTTCACTTTCACAAAGTATGAAGGTAAGCTAAAACGTAGGTGTTTTAGAATTTAGGTTATTTTTTAACCCGTTACTTTACACTCTAAATTAGCTAAAAGCATGTGGAGAAAGGAAACGGGGAAATAGAAACGTAAAGAATGGATTCATTAGTCGAGAATTTCACATTTCAACATCTTATTTAGGTGATAAAAATCTATTCTCATTTTAAATATCTTACATGAAATAAATCTTAAATTGAATGAATACTAATTACATAAATACTCTTTGCAAATTTATTAAGCGTTTTAAACGTACCTCATATTCGCTCATGTTTACAAATTGATGCTTAAATTGTACGCTTCCACGTAGCATCTCAGCTTCTGGACTTTCAAATAGTTCTACAGCTTTCTTAAACTGCCTTTCTCCAATAATCTGTGTACTTTCTTCCATATCCCCATTAGTTCCAGGTCCAAATGCAATACAATTTTGTGTCAAATTCATTTGCAATAGCTCATTAAAACACGTACTGTGTTCATAATCACAATCCGATCCAGTGTCTATGCATTTAGCCCCCATGATATTCGGACTCACATCTCCCAAGTTAGCGGATCCAAAAGCAGCAACAAATTTTCCTTTTCCGGGGCGATCATTAGGATTCATTTTGTATTCAAATAACATGGAAGCGTAACCTTTATTATCACCGGATATCAGTCTGTTAGTGTTGTTCATTGATGTTGGATGGACTGCAAACCAATTTGCAGAACCTAGTTTTTTTGTTCCATCTAAGGATTCTATTCGAATTAGAGTCATGTCTTTGTCTACGTAATCATCACCATACCTAAAATAAAAAAAGCGTGATAAATCAAATTACAAGGTAACATCATTGGATGTCTAGACACTAATAAGTAAACATTTTAATTACAAAAAAAACATTCCAAAATATCCGATTTTTTGTAAGTTATTTTATTAGATGTTAGATCAGTTTAATTAACGCATACGCCAAATTAACTCCAGAAAATGGAATTTTCTTGCGTATTTTTCTCAAAGTTCATTCATTTAGTACCAAACGGACAAACAAATAGGAACGTTTTTTAAGTCGTAATTTATGATACGGATTGAGCAAAAAGGCGAAAAACTAACACCCACCACCCACACTGACTCTGACTGAACAAGGTATTAAAAGGGAGTAAGATTTACTTACGGAAGCAAAAGCTTTGAAAAAAAATCAGCACTTATGTATGATTAAAGGAAAGGGTTATGCGGAAAATTAGATTTATCATGGCTCAATTGTGACGTACGCATAAAGCTAGAATGACGAAATACAAGAGCCTCATTAAATAACTCTCTCTCTCAATTCTCTAACCATCCAAGCCGTTCATTTTTGAAAGTTAATTATATTTCAAATAAATTTTTCTTACAAGGCTCGTTCGTCTGCTGGGTTAGCCTCGTACGATGAGGGACTTCTATTAATGTTAGCATCTTCTAATCGCCCTTTATTGTAGAAAATTCTTCCAGGTTGAAGATCAGCGTAAGCTCTCTCGATACTTTGAACAATTCCATCAACAATAGCGTGGAAGTTTATTTCACTAAATCCGAAACTAGTAATTCCATAAAGTACATATTGGATATAGCCTGCAGGTCCACTGTGGGTATGAGTTCCACTAAGAAGAACATTTTCAGAAGTAAAAAGTGTAGGTCCAAAACGAGCCTGGAGGTCTTTCACAACCTGGAAGTAAGATAAAAAGTTTTTTTTAAAGTTTGCTTAGTGCCATTTGCAAAAAACTTAATTACACAAACCAACACCCAGCAATCTGGCAAATATGTAGTCCACCGTCTAGTCTAGTCAGTCTAGTCTAAAGAGAATTTGGGAGTTATACATACTTTCTAAGCTTTCTGTGTAAAATAATTCTTGATTACGCGTAAGAAACTTGCAAACTTTTGTGACTGAAAACTATTTTAAAAGTGTCAAAGATTCTAACACATCAGTTACTGAAAGTTTTGACTTGGTTAAATATTAGCTTATCAAATACTCTTCTTATCTATCTAGAAAAGGAAACAAAAGTAGTTTGACAAATCATTTTTGTTTCAGATTCTCAGGTAGTTTTAATGCAGCCACAAAATATTTTGATGCTTAACGTATACAAATAGGTTTCCTCGTTGAAGGCTTATACTTTCTACATGATAAAATGCAATAGCAATTTGTTTTTATCTCATTAATTAATCAAAGCACTTTTGCTACTTTATTTTCTAGATAAATATAATGTATGGAAATTATTATGGCATGAATGTTGAAATTGATCTAGATAATTTGATGATAATTTGATGTCATTAATGTTGTAAATATTTACTTTCCAATCAACCACAGCTAATGTGGAAAGCACGATAGTATCAGAAATTGGTTCTGCATTTTTATTGATTTTAAGGTCTCACTTAACGTTCCATTGTATATAGAAACTCCATAAGCAAGCAATGGAAAAGTTTGAAAGCAAACGTCTCCGTTAATTTTCAACGAAATTTCGAATGAATGACTACCCATTCATTGAATGGTGTAGGTGGCATAGTGTTTTTCTAAATATGTTATGCGTTCCATAGTCTGTAAGTTATTGTGCTACTATTACTATATGAAGTGCCTTCAATTTACTCGTCATTAATGATACTACGCTACTAATTACGACGAATGTAAGGTTCTCTCAAAATGTTTTTGTAAGATTTCCCTAAAAAACTACTCAGAATTTCATCTTTCTAATCAATGACTCATTCAGTTTCTGGTTCAAGTACTTTCACTGAAGTTCATTTGTTCACGCGTCCGGGGAAACACGTCATTAAAAGTAAGCACGAACTTTCTTCCAGCTCTCTTCCACTGATCACATCGTAAAAATATAAATTAAGGAATGTCGTGCACAAGTGAAGGATACGCTTCTCTTTCCGGTCTACGGAAGTTGCCTTTCAGTGCAAACAATTAAAGTGCCCCATCATTTTTAATCACGGTGGGCTTTAACAATTTATTTATACAGAATTGAAAATGAGTTCATGAAGATATGAGTAGTTGAAAATTTGTTAGCTTCTTATCCCAATCAAATTGGTGATTATCTTTACGTCTTGAAAGTAAATTTCATTTCCTTTCATAGGAAATTAGATCTTTTTGCTACTTGATATTTACATGGATTCTTATATATGCTCCTGCTCCATATACAATATGACACACTTTATATTTTTTCAATCTTTGTTTCTTCGAAAACAGTTTAATTAGTCATGACATGACCATCCGCAAATTCTTAAACAAGCAAAAATGTCGTAGTAAAGCATCAGCATTGAAGAAAGCTTATCAAACTTTACCTTGGTTTTGATAGCTTGTCCTATCATTCCGACGTCAGCAGAAACGTAAACTACCATTTGGCCATCGGATTCAAAAACAAACGCTCTAGAGAACAATCGAGTGTGAATCCCACGAGCAGATTGATCCAAAGCAGCGTATCCCATCTACATATACAATAGAAATGTTTATTAGCGTTGAAGAAAATTATCATAAAATTTACATAATGTAACTCAATCTTTCAAATTTTGTGGTAGTCGAACTGACATTAGGAAAAATAAAACACAAATCATACATTCCAATTTAAATAAATGCTGCTGCATCTGCATTCATTCATAATCATTAGGGTTTGCAAGTATGTAAAAACTTCAGATGAATGCGAAATGCAATTTAATATTATACAGTATTGTATCAAACAAAGCCCTGCATATAGTATATCTATTATCAAGATTTTTTTTACTGCCTGCTATTTTATAGCATTGTTCTCGAATTACAGCCTGGAGTCATTATAACCCAAGTCTCCTTAGTATCTGAGTCATCAGAACTGTTAGGTATTTAATAGAGTTACATTTTAATAAATTAATTCTATCAACTGTTGTCCTTACTATTTTGACTCTTACTCTTACCTTAAGTTGACTTTACCTTGTAGATGTATAAATAATTTTTGTTCAAACGTTCAAATATCCTTTTCTATCCATTATCGAAATCTGCTGAAATTAAGTGCCTCTAACCTTCACGGATAGTTGATGGTGGGTGTTAGTTTAATTAAAAACAGTAACAGACAGAGACAGGTATATAGTTAATAGTTCGATTACACTTACCATTCCAATGTCTGCAGACGGTCCTGTGACATCACTAATTCCAACTCCTACTAAGAATTCCCCATCATCATTTGCACTAGTGGTTGGAACCAGGTTAATCACAGCAATTAAGGTGAAGAAAAGACACCACATTCTATTAAATCTGGCCATGACAGACATATATCACTTGTAATAAGTCTATTCTCAAATGAAACTCAGTTTAGTGACTCTTGAGACATTAACCTAAAAACAAGGAAATTATGGACAGTGTCCTAAGACCAATAAACCTTCTGTTTCTTATTTGGTGTCTGATGTCTTCAGACAAATACCCTAGCTTATTGCACTTATTAACAGACACAATATATTAAACACTTTGTCTCCGACAGATACTTCATTTAGGGTGTGTGTGAATTGATCCAATTATTGCCCAAGTGATTGAAAAAAGGACATGAATTCAGATTTTTTCAACCAATGAAGTTTAACAAAATCTTATCATCTCATGGCAATTTATTAAATTTAAGGCAACACTTCAAGATTTGTCATTGACAGATTGGAATTTGAATAGACATGGAACATGGAAGCATAGTGAGATAAATTCATCAATAGATAAGAATCGAACAAAACACTTTACACAACCGTCACGTACATGGATTCAATTATAATTAAAACTTTTAATTTACAGAAATAATTTACTTTTTGTGAGTGGATTTTGTGCTTTAGACTTTTTATATTAATTTAGAATATCATTTTGAAGCATTTTCACGATTTTTAAGAACTGTATGAAATAGCTGGACGAATGTAAGACAAATGTATTAGTTTTAACATACATTACTTCTTTATGATCTCACAATTTAACTTTGTTACATTTGATCTCTTTGCATGAATGACTTGAATTGTCAACTGTAAAGGAATACACGAGAGATGACATATTTTATGTTGATAAGAAACTCGGCACCACTTTTAGTGTTAAGTCCAACACTATGTTGCATAGACCGAGGGTTATCAAGAATTGGGACACCATTTGAATTAATTTAATTTTTCAACTCATTTATAAATAATATTTCATTTTGATTAGGTTCCAGAGTTCGTATAATTGCAATTATGATAAATAGTTTTCCGGCTGAAGGTTCGTGTTTCGTTGAACTTAACTACATTGTATAACTATGTTATACGGTTACATTTTTATACTGTAAGTATATAATTGTATGTTTACTTAATTAATACTTAAGTCCATCTTCAGATGATAATCATTATTGTAGAGTTCAATCAAACCAATTGAACTTCTCATAGATTGTCTATTTTAATTCAAAGGTATAGGCATATATTTATTTTTATTTTTATTTCACAAATTAAAGGGCTTAAACTATTTTGAGCATTAATAATTGTACCTGAGCCCAATCAACCTATTCATACATCACCTCATATTGAAAAAGTAAATAAATTATCACAAAGATACACAAGGTTAAATAAAAAAACTAAACTATGTAAATCATGTTGAGCAAAAATATGTTATTTTGTTTATATAAATAGTTCCAACTAAAATAGGAAAGTTTTGTGTTTTAGAAACAAAAGTAATTATATATTTCATGTATAAACTAAATTCTATCGAATAACTGCTGACTTCGTAGTATTTGCGCAATGTTATATCAAAACTAAATGAAGAACTTGATTCTTATTTTTTTAAACTATCATCATGCATTCTTGGATAGTTTTCTGGTAATATTGTAATAATAATTAATAATAGCTAATACACAATGGGTGAATATGAATCTTTAAGAGCATTATTAGTTGGCGTTCCAAATTATTCCTCGTTAAGTTCAGCGTGGGAACACAGCTTCCATTCTTGGTACACTTCCTTGTACCCATGGAATGGATGAAGTCAAGGCTCATAGACTCTTATTGCTATGGATCTTATCCATAGCAATAAGAGTCTATAAGCCTTGGGATGAAGTGTTTTATTTATTATAATAATTATTTTTTAAATTATTTAACTTGTGATACAACTTTTACTCTAGTTTGCAAATAAAAAAGTTATGTAATATTATTCCTCGTAGTAATATACCGACTCTTAAAAATCATGCAAGAATTTTTAGTATGGAGTTCGGAAGAAGCAATTCCTTTTGGACAAGCAAGATTAAAATTTATTATAATCGTAAACGCATATAAACGCCTGTGCTACACACACCAAGTTCTTTTTAGTTAAAATTAATACAAGCAAGAATATAGTAGCATTAGTAGCATCATATTACACCTAACTAATCAAATACAAATACATTGAATCCATTTTATTACTAGAGACTAGAACTTATTAAATGAAAGGATGAAATAAACTACTACTTATTCCAAGAAGAATGTTTTTACAGCCAACTAAGTATGTGAATCATTTCTATAAGAATAATAATATCTGCGAATGTTGAATATGTAAAACATGGTGTAGTGTGACGTTTGATTGCTTTATACTAAATTGCTTGTTAAATCATTTTTAAGTGATCTGAGAAAATGTGACGATAGCTTACATTATTGATTTGATTAAATCAATTTATAACATGATACAGTCATTATTAAATTTTCTATCATTGAATTGTATCATACAGTTCGTAACTTATCAACTTTTCATCATTTTTTCTAACAACTTCACACATTATCGTTTATGACAATAAAATTAATATCTGATTTTAAAATTTAAAATTGATTGACTTTATTTTAATGTGAATCAATGGCAGCCTTTTATTTGGAGGTTTACAGATATTGGTACTTATACTACATGCCATATACAGGTTGTATATGAATTGGTACATAGTGTATGTAGCACTTTTTGATAAAATAAAGCATAATGTTAATGTGTACATTTATTTTTGGAAATTATTTGTCTCATAATATAAGATTGTAACAGACTATCAACAGGTCTTTATCTAGCCAAGATATGCAATGACTTGTAATCAACATCCGTCATAAACTGCAGCACATCGCTGCACTATTTTAAAATCAATTAGATAATACTTTTAGGTCATCGATAAAAATTTATTTAAAATGCAAAACTCATTCAAGCTAATTCTTGAAGTAATAAACCTTGAACTTATAAGCAAAAGCAACACAAAAATGTTTATTAAGTTCCTGTTTACATTACTAAAAATAAAGCGCCCACTCACAATCCTAACACAGTTTACCATAATTTACTCAGGTTGGTGCATCTGATACTTGTTCTTTAATTTCCTTCACTTTTATTTAAAAAAAACATGGACGTGCCCTCAACTAACCTCGATTACCATGCTTTACTTCACGATAAGAAATTTTATATTATCCTTGGTACTTATACTAGTTTCAACTCATTAAAGTTTATTACTTGCTAATGTACTTTAGATAACTTAGATAAGATTTTTGGTGCAATCCAGTTTGATGAATGAGGTTGAGTTGAACACGATACTCATAAAAAGTATTTTTTATCTAAAAACTCAAACAAAAAATAAGCTGCTTTAAAAATTGTTTATTTTGTAAAAACTTGGATGCTACAGGCAAATCAGGGCTTTAGAAGTCATGGGTTTGGAGATGGAGAGAAAAACTAATTCTTATTCTTAAAAATGCATAAGCATATTAACCTAAAGCATAAAAGATAACCCATATCATAATGATAATGAATGATGCTCAGTGACAGCTTAGGTAATTTGTTTACTACATATTTTATATAAGTTTAACGTAAACCATAAAGAAAAAGCTCGTAATGCTATAATCCTTTTTTAGAAGGTGAAAGCATCTTTTCATTCTGTATGTACTTTCACTTCTGCCAGAGCAAACTGTGAGTATTGTATTAGGTTTGGATTGGACACAATCACTTTCTCATCTCATTGCCAACGGCCAGTGTTCCGTATTTACCATCATTCATGTCTTTATCACTATGAAGCAGGTTAACCTTTGCAGGTGAAAGTAGAGAAAGTAATACAGTCATAATATTTTACTTTATTCGATAAATAGGATTCGTGTGTAACAATCTAAAGCAAAAGATTATTCCATTTAGATGTCATTCTGTTTATATGGTT
This sequence comes from Isotoma caerulea, assembly GCA_034696405.1. Lineage (NCBI taxonomy): Eukaryota > Metazoa > Arthropoda > Collembola > Entomobryomorpha > Isotomidae > Isotoma > Isotoma caerulea. The sequence continues at coordinate 1,766 of JAQFZZ010000080.1, read as the reverse complement.
ATGGTTATGGCCTTTATCCTATTTGTACTATGCTTACTCTAACCAAAGACGTTAGAAGTTATAGTATACTATTCTTACGTCTATGACTCTAACATGATTATTGCTTTCATAACTAAGCAATTCATTATAACTCATAGTAGTGTATATATTTTTTACTGTGTTCGTTTAGTAGATATAAAAAAGCATAATACAAGTATTTCAAAACTGTTTTTTCAACATTTCTTGTACTTTACTTGTTAATAATACAATACGTCAAACTTTTAGTCAGGTGGCAATTTCTATGTACGTCAATCGTGATATTAAGAATTCAATATGTACAAAGGAAAAACGTGAGGTTCGTCTTTAAAATGGAGCTTATGATCCGAAAAAATTCATTCTCACTTGGAATTAGTTGGAGTGCTTTGCGAATGGATTTTCTGTTTACACGTGAATACAAAAATGATTTTATGGATTATCCTCTCTCCATTCCATCGTAGTTGTGCAAAAACTTCGCAAAATCTTTATTTTTCATAGCCATAAGTAGATGTAACTCTACGCTTAACTTTACGTAAAATCTTAGTTTATCATGGCCATAAGTAGATGCAACTCTACGCTTAACTTTACGTCAAATCTAAATTCATTTCTCACAAAAAAGATAAGACTCATTAAAAAACTATAAAATTATAGCACTATCAAAACATGAAAAAGGTTAACTTCCGTGAAGTATAAATCAACTCTATTAGATGGTAAAAAGTACATTGTGTCTATCGTTTAATTAATTAGTACGCAGCAAAACAATCTTTCTTCTTTGGGCTTTGATCTTAATTTCAATGAATTATCATGATTGGAATGTAAAAAAATGAACTTCCACCCTCAGACAATTCTACCCAACCTGAAGAATTCAATATTCGTAGTACTGAAAGCAATATCACTCAAATAATTTTCAATACTCGTCAGCAATAAATATATCTAAATAAATAGAAAATTGAGCCATCCAAAAGGAACCAAAACGCAGTAGTACTGTCTAATATGATAACGAAGAAAGTCAAACGCAATCAATATGGTTTGAGTGGTTTTATGACATCATCAACAGTATTGGATATCCAACAGGGTAATTGGCGATATGGCAAACAGACAAACAAAGAGAACGATTCACCTGTAAGTAATTGTAAAAGGAAGATGAAGACGCACAAAAGGAAATAACGAAGTGAGTAAATATAGAGAACAGAATCTATAGATGTCTCCAGACCAAAATTACAATTCAAAAACTTCCAAATGCCATTTTATTGGTTGATTGTTTTCGACGTTTTTGAACCACTTAAGTTTTTCCCAAATGCTCTTTTTACCACGAAAGAAAGGAAGAAAGATAATTTCATTTCCAACTTTCCAAACTTTCACTCAGGAGAAAGTAAATGGTCTTTATTTCAGAACTGTTCCTATTAAAAACAGTTTTCTTTATTATTGCCTTTTTCGCGACACAATTCTTTAGTCAATGTTCTAGGCTAACCAAAGAGCTGGAAAAGGTTGATAAATTGTCAAATAGGCTATTATTCCAACCACTACGGCCTGTTAGACAAATCCTAAAGCTGTAAACCATTCAAACCACTACGAGATCATTCGTAAAGCGTAGACAAGATATTTTCCTGAGACCCAAGCAAAGCTGGTTGTAATATAATAAGCTAATGGCCTAGGCAAAGATTGGGAAGTTTCGAATTCTACAGTAATCCTTAAATCTCTCCCAAGATTCTTATACTTGTTTTCGTAATAAATACTAAACTTTTAATCTT